>JAVQJL010051510.1:0-14879 GCA_036024295.1 Nannoperca obscura
AAGACTAGTTTAAAGTCATCTTCATTGAAAAGTACAGTGCTTTTCCTTCAAAAATAAGGACATTTCAATGTGACCCCAAACTTTTGAACGGTAGTGTATATATATATATATATAAAATAGAAACTAGATTTAACACAGGGCCCCCATATAAAACAGGCATTCCAGATTGGATAATATCATGAAATTATATGTTGTATCGACCCAGGCTGTGACCCCTCTATAGCAGCCAGGCTCTCGTCAGTCTATATAATCCCAGATCTATCCTGAGAAAATGTGACACATCATTACAGAGTACAACACAATTTTCACACTATTGATATCAAGTGCCACAATTTAGATATGTTACATTTCAGTCACCATTTCATCCTCATATTGTTTCCACCAAAAGCTGTAATTTTGTCCTAAAAACCTCTTTCAGCTGCAAGAAAGCAATCATACTTAAAGGATGGTGCAGATTTCATTTCTCTCTCACACAAGGGGTCATAGCTGGGTATACATATAGACACAATTAGACGTATGCTGCTGTGGACACCCGAGTGTGTACGTCCATGCAAGCATGTGAATGGGCAGCATGCACAGACACACATATACCCCATAGGGATCTTGTATTAATTCTCTGTGAGCTGCTGAGTAACAAGTGTAAAGACAGCGCTCTACAATCTTGTTTAAAACCTAAAATCTGGCTTAAAACCTCAAATGTCTCCTTATGAGATGATTAGTGTAACACAGACATGTACACAGGTGTCCTCAGTGTGTCAACTGTTATGAAAATACATTTTTGGTTAATTTTGGGGTGTTTTCTGTATGGTAAATTAACTGAAATGACAAAACTAAGAATATGCAGCAATATTGTCAAGACACATACGTCTACTGCAGCAACATTGTGCCAAGATCAGATTACACAAGATATCTGTTTTTCCAGTTGGTCAGATTGGGTGATCATGGCCATGACTTGGATGGGTTCCAGCGTGTTGAGGCTGAGACAGACTTCTGTTATTAGGAATGTCAACAATGATGGCTTCCAAAGTGTCCCAGAGCGGATCACATACATTATCAAACTAGGCCAGAGAAGGCCTGGTTTAATAATGTATATCTTGGCCTCATAAGGCGTCTTAAGACACACAGGAAATACAAATTGCTGTATCCAGCACTTTCCATTCCAGTGTCTGTTAAATCAGGATAAAAATCATCCTAACTTCCAGCAGATTTTGAGCCATATACTGAAGAAGAATAATGTCCTCATTAAGGGTTTTGGTTGAAGGACCTGATTTTTGCCCAAAACAATTGAGAAATGTATGATGTCAAATTTGTGTTTTTAAAATATGCATAAACTTATTATATCCAAAACTTGTTCTGCTGGAAACTACATGTTTAGACAATGCGTAGTAGTTTAGTAGTTTTAAAGCATTTTGACTTGTTTGGTGAAGGTGCATGACTCAGCATGATAAGCCTTGTGTGTGATTGTCAGTGTTGTTAATTTATGTGGAAACCACTTCCTTATACCTCTTTCCTTGAGGTATCCTGAAATCCAAGAGATAATGTTCCCTTAAACATGTCACCTTGGCATTATTTAATGAAACCCATCCTGCCACAGACCATCTATCACAACAATCCTTCAGCAGTCAGGCTGCTTGTAAGCCCACGTAGCGTGTGTGTGACTGATAGGTGGGCTAATGTAATTCTTTTACTTCCACAGTCATGGTGATGGGCTGTTAATCTGGATTTAGGTTTCAGGGCCACTGTCTGCCTGAAACCTAATACCACAGAGTGGCTCAGCATGAAGACCTCAGACTGCACCAGAACATCTTCTAAAGCTCGGACCTGACAATCATGTAATAATCTACAAGACCAGGACGAGACCAGGATCTACTGACCATCTCATGTGTTTCTTTTTTATTGATGGATAAAGTCTCAGTGCTTTGTCATCATTAATTAAACCTTTCTGGGGATGTACGCATCACTACATTGACTCATTTGGTCCTATTTACTAACAGTATTAATTCCTTGCATGCTTATGAACCATTTTAATTTTAGATGCTGATGCTTATTATAGCAACAACATAAGAATGACATGTCATCCTCTCAGGTGGAATATAATCACATGCAGCATTTTACAAATATATTTCCAGATCTCTTTGAAATAGAAATAAAAGATAAATGAGACATTGGCAGTTTATACAAAGCATTACAGCTTTCCTGCTCATAACTTGTAATCTTAAGAGGGGTGACGAATAAGGGCACAGATCCGATTTCCAGTTTGCTTGATCCAACTGACATTATCGCTGAGGCATCACCTGACATTGTGCCCTGCGGTGCAGAGGTCACTTGGCTTTCAATAATGGTATCGTCTCTCCCAGGTCTCTGCTTCATTCTGCAGCTTTTAGCATGGGGATAGTTTAAGATTATGTAAGGTCCAGCAGATTTCGATATGTCAGTCATTCTTTCAAAGTGACATTTGCTAGAAGTAAGATGTCGCGACTATTATATCTTCCTACAGTTGTCAGATCTTGACTTTTTGACAGTTAGACAAGCTAGAATGTCACCAAATACCACAAAAGCTACACTGCACAAGGTGTTCTGGAGGTACCATTTGTTTTCTGCATAGAAAAGAACAGCTGACTAGCAGTTGGAGCACTTTAAAGGTTCGGATGGCTATGAAGACGTTGAGTCATCAACCAAATTATTATCAAATATAATAAACAGTGTTCGGAAATATCAGGCTCTTTAATAAATAGTCAAAGGTCTGTGATCAGAGGTCAACTTCAACTACCAATTGTATTAAGAACCATCCAATCATAAAGCTTAAAACCCATCTGAGTGTGCTGCTAATGGTAAGCTAAAGATTATGCTTTGTGTACACACAGCACTTTACATGAACTTACTTAGGGATTGTGGATGACATTTGGACGACACAGTTTGATGTTTTGCTCCCAGCTTAGATTTGCACCTATTACTTCTTTTCTATATAAACAAAGGGATCATGGGTATTATAGGATTCACAGCCATTTGCTTTTACCAAACGTGATTTCTTAGGAATGAAGATTAAATAATGCAAACGAACGACCATAATAACCTATAGCATCTGTATAAATGACACAGGAGCATCATATTTTTTAAGGAACATTGAAGATATTGTTGAAAGAAAATAGTGATGGAACCAGCGGCTCATCCCACCGGCAGCTCTATAGGCAGAAAACAGACCAGTAGAAACACGATAGTCCAATGTGAGATACAGTCTATGTCCATCTCTATTTTCTGACCCACACAGACGAGGACAGCATCATTAAGAGAACACAGATGGCCTACTATACTTAAATTAATAGAATTTTCCCAGTTCCTGAGCACAAGCCAACACAGGCAATTCAGGCAATTCAGTAATACTGCATAACACATTGTCACATAATGGATAGTTAATATGAAAATGATGGCCTTTTCTAATCAAAACTGCATGTGGGGTGTGTGTGTGTGTGTGTGTGTGTGGGGGGGGGGGGGGGTGTTTGGGATTATAAAACGACTGGGCCTTTCTGTAGTAGCAGAACTTTCTCAGGCAAGTTGGAGAAGGATTGACATTTTACCTTGGATATCTATCAACAAGTCTTAATGGTTTTCATGAGCACTGGCTGGAGAAATGACATTCTTTTTTTTTTTATGGTTAATTAATAAATGAAAGGACGATGATAAATGGCCCTCATTGTTCCTCCTGGTAATGAAATGATTCAAAATTGTCCCCCAATGTTTTAAATTATCAGAGGGTACATTCCCCGGTCACTACGGTCGTAATCTGGGGACGCTTTCATTATCATGGACACAAAAGAAGCAGCTGCACCTTTACATTCAAGCAGACAGAAGCCACAGCAGGTGGAATCGGGTGATTAAGGTCATTGATTATTTAATATATGGCTGCAATCATGTAATTATCAATAATTTAATAAATGGCAATTGAATAAATCATGTATATCACACCTTCTAACAGACTATATGATGAGATAATGGCACCAGTGCTCAAGCATAAATGCCATTACAGAACCTTCAGGTCAGTGCAAATTAATTCATAACATTTAACAAATGCATACATCATGTGTAATCTCTCCAGACCTTGACATTAAGTACTAGAATATAATTGCAATGTGAATGCAATAATGTTAAATTAAACTGCAAGAACAGATTGACAGTAACTAACACTCCTATACCACCTGTTTTTATCAAATGCTTCCTGACTTGTGAGCTTTTTGTCCACTGCACACATGGGAAAGAGCATGAAGTCACAGTGTTAAAAAATATAACCTACTCCTGTCACTCTCACTGTCTCGATATCCTGTTACGATACTAAACTGTCTGTGTGGGCCCAACCCAGGATCAGAGACAAGAACATCTCAAGCAGAGGGAAGTCCAGCACATAGTGTGACACCATTTTGAGAGCACAGAGATTTATTATAGAGAAAGCTGCGTGGATACAGTGTGTATGTGTGTGTGTGAGATGTGTGTGAATGTGTGCCATTGATCGCTGCAAGCAAATCCCCTTAGTACGAATCAATAGCATGTGTGCAGAGCATGACTTGAGTCAAGGACAGACATGGTAAAAGTAGAAGAATCAGCATCCATTAACAGATGGATTAGAGCACACTTCTTTGACTTGATCATTCCAGATGCAACAAAGAATCAATTCATCAGGGCATCAGCATGTTAGCGCCACAACATTATAAGCACCAAGAACATTTTGAGGTTAACAGGAGAAAATCAACTCCTCAATACTTAAACTTTGAAGTTTAGGGGTTACAGCAAGTAAACACCACCACTTAGTGTACATACGAGTGCATGCATGCACCAGGAAGTTTAAATGATCTATTAAAATGACTTGTATCTAACTATAAATACAATGTGCAGGAACATTTCAAATATGTAATCTTCACATAATTCACTTTATCACTTCAGGTTAACCTTGACTTTTTGGCCAGAAGTCAGTTTCAGTTTGGCACATTGCATCACTGCAGCCCACGTGCACTCAAAACAGGATTTTACCTAACATTTCATAAACAAACACTGTTTTAACTATAATAATCCTGTTGCATATTATATGCTTTGTACCAATCCTTATCTATTATGTGATATATAATAGATATATAATAGTATCTTACTCTATAACCTTACTCTGTCACCAAATACCTTTCAAACATGTTATGTTTAAGACCAGAGTTGTAATGAACAGTATCCACCACCATATTAAAGACATCACAGCGCTGCTTATGCCTCCAGCACATAATGCAGGAAAGAAAAGTATACCATCCACAGCAGAAAGATTGATTATTGAGTCCTGCAATAGTTCAGATAGCCTTACTGTACCAATCAATGCTATCGATCACTCTTCTGCAACTCTCAGCCAACAAGAGTGTCAAATATACAATATCCAAAACAGGATGCTAGTACTCAAGCCAAACAGTATCGAAGAAACTGTAAAATGTCAATGTTGTCATAAATATATGAAAGTTCAAATTTCAATATTGATGATATAAAACTGTTGACACACTACAGTAATATGAAAAAGCAACACACCTGTTAGATCATTTGCTCATTTATCTGTTCAACCAAGTCAACTCGCGACAAATCACTTCATTTTCAAAAGATGACCAAAGATCGAAAAAACCAAATCGCTTTTTAAATAACGGACGTACACAAGCACACGTGTCAAGCCTTTTCCTGATACAAGTGACTTACGTGTTTTGCGGTGGCTGTGCGTACGCGTGGAGAGCGTGGTGGAGACCGTCTCAGTAGCAGACGGGGTCCACATCTGCGTGGAGTCATGGAGTACAGTTGGATTGGACGGTGAGGGGCTTGAAGTTGCCCCTGCAATTATGAAGGTGGTCCGTGGCGCTGCGGCGGTTGTAGTAAAACCTGAAGGTCCACGTCCGTTACGATTTACAGGATTCCGAGGGGTTACTTGGCTACCCGAGGCTCCACCCCCCCTGACGTTTATAGTAGTGGTTGTAGCAGTGGAACGAGTTCTACCTTTCGCAACAGTTACAGTTCTAGGCATGGGGTTCTCGCCATCAACTGTAGGAGTAGTTGTGGTGGTGGTAGTATCTGGACTTTTGGGAATACCACTTGGCTTGGAGAGGAAGATAGGATCCTGACCTATTCGATTAGCATCCACCAGGTCTGTTGGCACGTAATCCCGTACTGTGCCAACAACAATCCATTTCAGCAACATTAGGCTCAATCCAAGGCCAATGAATCCAATAAGTAAGGGGACTACACACAGCCATGTCTGCTGGCGAGGCCAAACAGCACAGCGAAGGGGGCCCTGATTTTGGGCTTGGCCCTCACCACGACCCCCTGAAGCCCCTGAACCCTCAGGTTCTTCCAGGATCACCGCCCCCGAAACAGCTGCCCCAGAACACTCGCTCATCCTTCCCTGCCGTCCTTTATGGCTCATTGAGGGTTAACTCTGTGATAGGCATTGATAGCGAATAGCAGAAAGGTTCCCAACGATGCCGGACATTGAGAAGGGACAAAGCAAAAGGTGAAGAAATGGATACAAAAGGGACCCCACAGGAATCTACTCATTTACACGTACACAAATATGTAATCCAAGGATAGAGAAAATGGGAGGGGTGCAGGAAATACATGCAGACACACAATCACAAAGACACAAGCGCACACACTCACTCAGAGATACACAGTGAGAAATGGGAGAGCTGGCGTAGACAGATAATCGCTCGATTAGTCCGTGTTTAGTCCTGCTCAACTCCCGATGT
Source organism: Nannoperca obscura (assembly GCA_036024295.1). Classification (NCBI taxonomy): domain Eukaryota; kingdom Metazoa; phylum Chordata; class Actinopteri; order Centrarchiformes; family Percichthyidae; genus Nannoperca; species Nannoperca obscura. The sequence goes on from JAVQJL010051510.1 coordinate 6,753, forward strand.
CCAACTGAAGCAACAGTAAACTTCAAGAATGTTCGCAGAAGGGTATGCCAGAGGAGAAGAAGAAGTGATGCCTCTAACAGGGAGGAAGCGGGACAATGAGAGAGAAGGGAGAGAGAGATGGTGGGAAGGAGCAGCTTTACATCTGTGCATGTGTGGCATCTGTGTTACGATGCCACTGCAGCAAAAATCCACAGCTATTTCTACTTGACATGGACGGATGTCTTCTCCATTTCCAATCCACGATGGGACAGTATTGTCTGATCGGGGGGTGAAACTTGCAGGGTGGGTCTTGTTGCTTCCCCACCCTGTGCAGGAGCAAAAAAATGAAAGATGTTTCCCAATGCAGCCTGTTCCAACAGCTTTAGCCGAGTCAGCGTCCCTCAGCTCCCAAAATCTGTCTCTTTCGTAACTGAAAGAGTGCGAGAGCAAAGAGATCTCTCCTTTATGCGTCTGTCAAACACTCTCCTTGGATTATCCACTATCTTTGTTGCCCGTTGCTTTTCAATCAGCCTCTCCTTTCTTGAGGATTTTTTTTTTTTCAGTTTCGGGATCCAAAACCACTTTGTTTCCTTTATGCGTGCTCTAAATTCCAGTAAGGCTAAAAATAAAGCGATAAAATCCAATAAATTTTCCAGATCCAGACAAACATCAACACTACAGATGAGAGAGGGAGAGGGGGGAAAAAAGAATGAGGGTGTTGTCGTGCAGTGGTATCACAGGGCGGATAAATCTGCCACTGCGACGCGTGATCCCGCTCCTTCTCCAGCCGGCTGTGGATCAGATTTCCCCAAGCTGTCCGCTCAGCGCCCTGCTGTCTCAGTATACTGTCCGTTAATACTGCAGCAAGCACTCAGAAAGCCTCTTCTCATCTATTTGCAGGCAACATTCCGTCACAGAGGGATAAAATGAGAGAGAAAGAGGATGAGAAGCACGGAGTGGATGATAATGATTGAAACAGAAAGAGCAGTAATGGAGAGATAAGAGGAAAAAACACAAATATCCCACTGATTCTCTCTTCTCTCTTTGTGAGTGCTGTTTTTTCCTCAGTCCCTGAAAGGCTGTGCTCTTTCGAATCAGCCTGTGATTTGTTGGTTGGGTTGCTGGGATCCTCTGCTCGTCCTTCCCTCCAGGATGCTTTCTTGGAGATGATCAGAAATGTGTGCCCCGCGCAGGAATGAGAACTTGCAACCGCAGCAGCAAGGGCTCCCTAACCCCCCCCCTGTGGGGTTAGCAACATCCGACAATGCAGCTGTCTTTACCTGTGGCAATTGTCATGCAGACGCTCATACAGCTGCCTCCCTGAGCTGCCGCCGCTGAGAGACAGAGAATGAATGAGAAAGGAGAAAAAACGCAGGCACAGGCAGAGCGTGTGTGCACACTGGTAGAGCAAGGGAACAGAGAGACAGAGAGGCAGGGAGCGAGGGAGGGAGGGAGGGAGGAGAGAAAGAGGCTGCACCTGCTAGATGCACCAGCACTGGGAAGCTTGCCCACCTCCGTTAGCAGGGAAGGGAGTGAGTAAAGATGCAGAATGCATACAGAAAACTAGGAAAAAAAAAGGGGGGAAAGGGGAGTGGAGGTGTGTGTACAGATAAAGATAATGAGAGTAGGGGGGGGGGGGGGGGAGCTCTGCAGCAGCAGATGAGGCAGTTACAAGCGAGAAACCTGAGTCCCAGACGGATCAGAGCAGAGGCACAATGCAGGAGCCGTCACTCACTCCGTCGGCTCCGCCCACTACACGGCCTCAAAAAACAGAGACCGGGAAAAGGGAAGGAAGGAGATATATCTGTTATTGCAACTGAACCCATCAAGTGTATTTAAATCCATGTTTAGTATTTATGTAGACAGATAAAAACTCTTCTTTTTTTCTTAAATGTATGTGTACCACTTTCTATATATTGACATTTTTGAGATGCCAGACTATTTATACATATGCTATGCTATACTGTATACTACACTATGTAATATGATTGCTATTCATTTACACATAGTCGTCCTTTTCATCACAACTGTGATTTGTTGTTTGATTGGATACCAAGAGGTTTTAACTTGGTCTGGAGTTCTTGGTTTGAGGCAAGCCCACTCTTTCATGTATTCTGTGTGATGTTTAATAATTTGCCCGGATACCCTGGAAGAACATTTCTATTTATATGTGAAAAATGATTTTATGCAACCCTAACACATTACCTTTTATTTAGTTTTTTTTTCACTATCTTCTTCGTGTACACTCTACTGTAGAGATCTTGTCTTTCCTGAATCTTTATTGTAAATTATACTCATTTAATAGAGTTTATAAAAGACACACATTTACGAAGTAAGAGACAGAAGTGACGTGGGGGAAAGCTGGAGCACACCCAGGGAGAGGAAATAAGTCAAGAGGAAATGGTGTGGAGGCAAACAGACAGAAGACAAAAGAATAATAATATGTTCAGTTTCGCATCACTGCTTATGCTGACTATTATTTTAATCAGCCAGTTTGAATGGCTGAGCCTCATCAAATCCAGCATGGGTTCAAATCAGTTTAACCGTGTAAAACAACCTGTAAGAGGCTTCCTGTAAAACAACGCACCGTCTCCTCTGTTGTGACGTTATCTTCATGTGCATGAACGTGTTTGCAAGCGTGTCTACTAGGAAGTGATAGCATCACAAAAAAGACACACACATACACACAAGTCATGCAGATAGTCATCTGCCTGTAGGGGGATCCTTCAATTGGTCCCGCGGGGGAAACTCAGGGGATGTTGTAGGTTTTCACAGCTCTTTCTCTCTTCTGTCATACAAATATATGGCAGCACAAGCCTGTTAAAGCAGCCATTATGACATGTGGTGGTTTGAAAGAAGCATCAATAATCCCACTGGCAGACAGCCACATGGACACAAATTAAAAGCTAACCCATCTGCACTTCCACTTGATTAAGAAGACACTTTGATAACATCACAATATACAGCTGTAACTGTAAAAGTGATGGTAGCCACTCTTACAGAACCAGATCTTTTAGATGGTAAATAGGCCTATGTTTTCTGCTAATTCTTAGGTTTAGATAAAGAAAGCAGGAAATAAAAGTATGTAAAAATGCCTTCTCAGATACCTGGAGTTGCAAAATAAACTGCTACGCCTCTACAGTAGAACAGTTTGTAATTGACTACAGAAAAATCTGCAGACAAGACAGACTTTAACTGTGCTTAATTATAATATATCATGGCCTGTGCTGGATTATGGATTAATTACTTGTCCTTACCTACAGTGAGAGAAGTGTGCGTGCAGTGGAATCCGTTGAACAAGGTCAGTCTGCCTTTGACGGCACTCTCGTTAACTTTAACTCACAATCAACATTTTAAACAAGTAAAAATGTAAGTTATGTCTTTTTATTAACATTTTCAAACATTAAAATGAATTAAAATGTTAGGATTGTAGTGTGTGAACTGAAAATGGCTTTCTTTTAATCTAGAAGAATTCAACAAAATAATAAAATGTGGCAATCAAAATGTGTTAGAGCTCAAAGAAAAATAATTTTTATCACTTTTGTGTTCAACATCCAAAGATATTCAATTTATAATGATTTAACACAGAGGAAATCTGAAGATGAACCAGACAATAAAGGTCTCCTTTGTAACCTTTTATGCGTGTAATTATTATGTTTCTGTGTGGTTGATGAAAATCAGCCTGACAGTGTGGGGTTTATATTTAGACTCTGCTCGTGGTTTTATTTTTAAGCTTTTGCCTTTGACTCATAGTTGTAAATAATCACTTTCTGTTCTGCTGGTATCTACATCCCCTTGCCATCTGTCTGTTTACAATCAAAGCAGTATAATTCTATCATGTATCATAAAACAGGTCTAGTGTTAGATTATAGTGATGTGTTGTTTAGCATATTGTATATAACTGTTATCATATTAAAAACCCCACCGCTTCAAACTCAGAAATAGAAATTAAGATGTCCACGGTTGGAATGTTTTAATGCTCAAATGACACATTAGACTCTGTTGTGCCTACAATAGGTCCTGTGAGCCACTTGCAAGAACACTAAGCAATGAGCACTTAAGTGCACTCAGTATTTAGAAATGTTCCACATTCATTCACCTTTAAAATGTCTGGAGAGGCATTTAGACAAGAGTCTTCACTCTGAACCTTTTTCCACATCATTTGTTCTTGTCATAAATTACATGTGTTGGATTTAGGGAGAAATTTACCTTTTTATTAAAATATTGGAGCAGAAATTTGTATTTTAAGTTTAAAAAAATGTTTTTTATTTTTAATAACTTGGTAGGTAGTTAGCAGCCAAACTATCTTAATAATTAACATAGGAAGATCGATAGATACATAGACACAGACAGATAGCAGTGAACAACAAGAACAAATGCACTGTTGCACATAGATACAAAGATTAAGATAAAATGTCCACAAGCCCTCACTTAACACATCAAACAAATAAATAAGTCTGCTGATGCCTGCACGGTTTCTGATTGTCTTTGTTTTGATGATATTGCTTGTCCTCACTTCCAGACCTCCCAGAGAGCAACCTGCTTTTTTAATTAAAGGGCAAACAATTGCATTTCCTCCCATCACAAGAAGACAATGCACATTATATCAGCCCTAATTCAAAAGGTCAAAGTTGTAGTTATTTGTCCAGAGCAATAATGTGTGCACGAGAGTGGACTTCAGCTTGATCAGTCCCTCCAGGAATTTCCAGGGGCAAAAATGATTGCAATTTGAATCAATCCCTGCATTATTTGCTTGCTGTCTTGTTTCTGTAAAAGCTGGTAGAATCTTTAAAAAAAGACTGTATTATAATAATTCAGTTCAAACCCAATGTTAAGAGATCAGCTCAAACAGAGGCTGTGTTCGGTAACACATACTAACGCTCCACTCGTGATGTCAAATTGAGCATGTAGTGCGGTCCGATAGCATATTACGTATAGTTCACGAGAAATCCCCGAGTGTATGACGGATACAAAATGCACTGCGTCACTTATTTCTTACCGATAATGTTGTGATGCAGTCACATGACTGTCTTGCTTAAGTTTACTTCAGTGTGAACAGTGTGCTGGTAATGGTAGACTTGATTGTTTATTAAGTAGGCGGTATGCAGTACATACTGAGTGAGGATGTAGTAGGCACTACATTAGTATGCGATTCTCAACACAGCAAAAATCAATCCTCAGGCATTCCAGCTGCTTCGTCCTCTGGGATTTTGATTCCCTTGTTGTCTTCAGGCCCACCTTACTCCCACCTCTGCTCAGCTCTAATGGAAATTACAAATAGATGCATGTAATTGAAGGCATAGTGCAAAGCATTTGTTGGCAATAATAATCACAAAATGCCTCCATGTGAGCAAGTTGGACTGCTTAATGAAACATATACACAAGATTCACATCAAAAGTTACAAATACTAAGACCTACAAACTGCTAATGAAATGTATCTTCAGGAAATTGTTATATTTACAGTTAATCACAGTTTTATTATTTTTTCTACACACGAATCATGAGTGGACATAAAGGTTCTCTTTGGCAGTTCAAGGAGACGGGTCTCATCTTGTTTTTAATATGTTTTACACATTGAGGCCTGAGGATTAAGCATCCAAGCAATGTTTTACATCTGTCTGAATGTCATCCCTCTTACAATAAAATGGCAGTGGTGTCTTCTGGGTCAGACCGGGTCAAGCCCCTGGGGTTTGGAGAGGATACCCATGAGTCACCTTGTGCTCTCGTCTGTCTCTGTCCCATTATGCAAAAAAAAAAGACACTGTTCATCATTAGTATGCTGAAAAAGTCTTGTAACTCTAGATTGTCTTACTTTTCACGAGACTGCTTCGTTTCCCTCAGCAAGATAACAGTTTGTAACGTCTTGGGTTTTTTCCTGAAGTCTCTCTTTTCAATTAGAACAATCAGCTGTGAGTGACAGCACAAAAAAGGCAAGAAACATTTTCTTGCACTAAACCATAACTGTAAATATTCACCGGCGGTCTTGTAATTAGAAAATAAATAGCTTAAAAGTAACTTTTTTGCCATGTTTTCTTCCTTCTGCTTTTCTGGAAACAGCCTTTCCTCAGTTACCACTCCAGTGTCGAATGGACATTTCTGCTGATTCAATCGAAATGCTGCTTTTGTCTGCGCTCACACCCTGGAGACCTAATGATAAGCCCCAGAAGGCCGCCTACACACATCAACTCCAAGATGACCAACAGTAGGGTCAGAGGTCAGGGGATATCTCACTCAGCCAATAGAGAGGTGTGTTTGTGTTTTGTGCTCCATGTAGATACTTTTGAAATTTCAAGCCAATGTTACAATTTGTGACAGTGATGTTGGCTAAAAATGGCAGAAAATAAATAGATTTAAAAGCTCCTGATGTGGTTCTTTTTGACAATAAATCAATGTGGAGGAGTCGCTCGCAGCGAGGGATCCAGGGAGAAAAACATGTTCAGCCTGTTTTAGGTCATTGTTTTTGTTTTACAACCCCACTGCTAGCTACACACCCCCACCCCCCACCCACCCACCCACCCACACACACACGGTTTCCTGGAAGAATCGACTCAGGGCAAACAAACCAAGATAAATCTCCTGGGGCCCCTCCCCTCTGATAAATCTCGTTCGCAGGGTGAGACACCCGTCAGCAGTGACAGACATGTTGGACATTTTGTCCCAGTTATCAAAATCTATTCACAGGGGTCTGATGTTATACAATACACAAATCAATGAACCAATACGTGATGAGGGCCACACAATTTGTTATTGTGAAAATATCCATACATACATATTTCATTTCTAACCATCCACACTGTCATCCTATTGTCCGGCTGAGGTCAGGGGATCTCTAGCTGAGTTTTGTTGAACCAGGTGGGTTCTCCATCAGCTAGTCATGAATGTCTCGTCTCCCTTGAGTTGTTATAAGGTCGCCACGCCCTGGTTTAATTGCCATCCAGTGCTCCCAGCCTCCTCTATGAGGTGCTGATCATTATCAGACATGTTCAATAGTTTCCTCGGCAGTCTTTCAGTGTGAGCGATCAAAGCAGCCGAAATGTCTGGACAACACAAAAGGGCAAATGTCTCAGGACATCTCACTTAACTGATGAGTAGACTAAAATGTCCTTTGATGAAGCAAATCTGGCCTAATTTGTATTAATCTGCTTTTACATTGTGCAGGGCACCACTCTCAGATATGATGTTGTTTTTAGGATATAAGGGGCTTACCAAACTTCTGAAGCACATGATCCCACTGCTAGGATCTACTCGAAAAACAAACTATTTAATTCTGTGCTCTGTCTCTTGTTCCGCTGCAGAAATAAAATAACAAATCTGTAATCCTCTTCGCCACTTGGCTTCTTTACCAATTTGTAACAGCTTCCAGTCAGGACAGTCTAACAGCATGAGGAAAGTTGAGCATATTGAGAGGGGAAAGCATGGCCACAGCTTGTTTGAAACATCTCCAAAGATTCTAATTCCCTAGCAAAGAAACATTTTGTTAATTAACTGCATCCCATCTTTACTAAAATTGAAGCATTGCATTAAAAGAGCAATTCATTCATTCATATGTTTCAAAAGCAGCATGTTCATCACACCTCATTAGCAGTCATATACAAGTGGATCAACAAGGTTTCAGAAGTGCTACACAGGAAAAACATTTAATAATCAACTCCACCAAATATAACAATGGTATATAAAAACCTTAAAGCTGCATTAATTGATTTTTTTGGGCCACTTGGGGGCAGGGGAGCAAGCTGTAAACAGGACAAACAATTACTTATTCACACTTCAGCAGACACGGAGCAATATTGTGCTTCATTTTACTAATCTAATCCAATATTAACTCTCATTTCAGCTTTTCTGGGGCTCCACCATCTCTTAAGAAACATATCTGGCCTCAACCAGGAGCCAGAACATGGCGTCCACTGATCACAGGGTTGGGGGTTCGATCCCCACCACCTCTTGTTCACATGTCAAAGTGTCCTTGGGCAAGACACAGTGGGTCTGACACTATGGGCATATAACATCATCAGTAAGTGCATGTTTTAATATGTTCAATTCAATTCAATTCAATTTTATTTATATAGCGCCATATCATAACAAAGTTATCTCAGGGCACTCAATCACATGGAGCCGGTCGAGACCAACTTCCACACACACAAAGACCC
>JAVQJL010051512.1:0-19822 GCA_036024295.1 Nannoperca obscura
GTGAGCATGGGGAGAACATGCAAACTCCACACAGAAAGGCCTGGTCCCCCAGGGGAATCAAACCCACGACCTTCTTGCTGTGAGGCAAGTGCACAATGCACTGAGCCACCATGCCACACTAACAAAGCCTAATGACTGTATCTGCGATCAATGGCTGTGTCTGAAATCATTCACGACTCCCTACTCACTATCTAGGGAGTTCTATATAGAGGACTAAATAAGGTGCTCATTGGCAAACTGAAAAAAACATTTTTGCGCTGCTCTCTCCCCTCTTGTCCCTCTGAAACTTTTCTTTCAGCGCAATGCATGATGGTATATAGGGCTTGCTTAGTTACTTTTCACGATGCATTGTGGGATACTTTGATTCCACTATATAGGGTATAATAATTCTCAGTGTATTTTTGATCAGCACTACAAAACTCACTATATAGTGGACTATGTAGTGAGTAGTGAATGATTTTGGACACAGCCATTATGTGTCTTCTGACGTTCTAACAGATTGTTGCCATAGCAACAAAGCTCTCACCTCAGACTTTGCCAGGGCGAGAGAACTTTCCTGCATGAAATAAAGTCAGTCTTAATATTTACTCAATAGACAGGCTTAAATAAACTAGTCTAACCTGACAATTTAGAACCAGTCTACAGGCCAGTCTACAGCCAAGGCTAGGACAGATGACCTGTTGCTCGGTGTGGTGTCCTTCCAGCGAGGAGCTAGATGACCTTCTTAGACTGTAAACAGGATGCATTTTTAGCGATAGGATACAACATGTTTGATGCTTTTTTTAAAATTAATTTTAACACCTTGCAGCTTGAACCTTGTATTTTTAGACTGCTATAATCACTAAATTGAGAAATGTTGGACAGAAAACACTGCACGTTTACAATGGCATTTTATTCAGCTGCCCAGTCAATTGCTGAGACTTATTCAATATAATGGAGGTAATGGTGGCACATCAGAGGCGTATTGTAAAGTGACCATTTAAACAAATGACCAAATTCCACCCACCTCCATTGTATTAAGGTGGGTGGAATCTTCTTCTTCCTGCTGCAGTCCCACAAAGCAAGTTCCTGACCTGAGCCAGCATCTCCACTAACTGTCCTCTCCATGACCTTAGGCTGGACAGCAGCCTTTATATAGTATACAGGCATGTAGCACTCATGCATAACAGAGCATCACCATAAGGCCTGCAACAACAGAGCCATCCCCATATCATCCATAACATTTTCATAATGTTCACAGCCAGGTTGCTGTGCTCGGGTTCCTTGCGGTGAAAGACATAACGTTTTCCTTGACACAGGAACAGTGGGATCACTCACACACACACACACACACACACACACACACACACACAGTGGTGTACACACACTTATATCCACACACTGTCAGATCAGTGGGAGTTACGGGACCTGCTCTGGCATAATGGGCACTAAGTCATGCATGTATTCATGCAGGCCAGCAGCACCGAGGACACCTTGATCTCTATGTCAAAAACTGCTGGCTTTCACATAGGAAGTCAACACCTATATACCACTTCAGCCATGTAGCTGCTGTGCTGCCACCATGCTAGTTATGGCTACACCTGTAGCTTATGCTGATGTTTGTACTGTAAGCGCTCTGTGAATTAACTACAGCTGAGAGTTCTCAAATCCAGTCCACTGGGGCCAGGGTGTGAAGTCTCAGGGGTTTCAGACTAAAAGACTGAACAAAGAAAATTAAAGGGCAATGAAGACATTCATTGAAGACAGCTAGGGGAGTTGAAAATGGAACAAACCATAGCCCCTGGTAAACATACCCACATAATACACACATACACATGCACATGGCTAAACATGTACCTACACTGAACAGTTCTTTTTAATATCTTTAAGGGTGAAAAATTTCCGAAATTTCTTTGGTGGCCTTTAAGAAGAAGGTCCCTGGCCATGTTGTTGCTAGGAAAACAATTAGCCACAAAGCCTGAGTAAAATGAGGTAGACAGGAAATAGAAACTTGACCCTGATATACTGACCCTCTGGAAAAAACAAACACACACAGAGCTGAACTGAGAGAGAGGCACACTGGATATAAGTATGCATATTGCTTGGAGAGGCACGGAGAACACTGTTTCAGCTGGATAGGTATATCAGTGACCATGTAAACAAACACACATACACACTGTATACATTTGTATACACACTACAAATGTCCAGGATCATCATTTTAGTTGGATTAAAAGTCCAGTTTGAATGAGCTCAGCCAAGAGAACACTCACACAAACACTCACACACTAGATTTTTTTTTTTACAAAAAGTGTATTTTATCACTAAACAAGCCAAACACTTTTTCCATTAGATGTTGAGATATTTCACAGGGTAAGTAAAACTTGGAGCTGATGGTGGCACTAGAGAAAATGTCACCAAGGATCACCAGGGTCACTAGAATTCATCCTTCAGTGTAATTGAATATAATTAGCAAATAATAAATATCACCAATATGATTACAATTCAGAGTGACGGGAAGATAAACATGTGTACCAAATATCAAAATTCAGAAGATCATCAGTCATTTGGTGAAAAAAGTATTAGTTTGGAAATTGACTAAGATTGCCAACCATTGAGTTATGCCACTAGTATCCTCACATAGGAGGATGCCTAGGTGACCCTGAGATTACTGTGTGAAGTCAAAAATCATGTACATGTCAGGATAAATACGGATCGAACCTCTTTGATTTTCCACTTTAACAAAACCTTTATTGTCTGTGTAAAGCACTTTGAAATGCCCCTTTGTTTGAAATGTGCCATATAAATAAATCTGCCTTGCCTTGCCTGGGTCAGGCTCAATTTAAAAAAGACTTTCAGGACTTGACTGCTGATGCCTCTCCACCTCTTTCCTCACCTGGCCACTAGTTCCAGACAAGTGGGTGTTAGCAGGATGTTAGCGGTGAGTTGTGGGGATGCTGCTGTGGGGGGCAGGAGAGGTGGGAGGTACCGCTGGGCTCTCCTCCTGGCTTTGTGATTGGTGCTGGCCCTACATCCTCTTCATCTCAGCCTCAGCTTCACTTGGGGCTTCACTCCAGGTAGCAGGAAGGAGCTGGAGAGCGCGATCAGCTGATTTCAGAGGTAAACAATGACTCTGGACTTGTCTGCACTGGTGGTGGTGGGAAAGTGAGAATAAATAGCTGAAGATCTGATCAGTGGAAGGACACATAGATGTTGGTGGATTGGCTCACAGAGGCCGAAGCAAAATCTGATTGTTTTATTGTAAAGTGAACTCAGTCTGACTGAGTTAAAAGTGGGAAAAAACTAATGAGAGAGATAGATAACATAATCAAATTAAGTAAGCATGAAGATAGTCTTCCTGATTTAACTAAAGCTTCATGTGTAAAGATATTTCAGTCTGGACAAAAGTGGACCAACAAACCCAAAGATCAACACTACCTCAAAGCCACAAAGCGCAGGACTTTACATCCTGAGCCCTGCATGTGATTAGGTTTGGTTATACACTTTCTTGTCCTTGTTTAAACTCCCAGAGCAGCATTTAGAACAAGCTTACAGTTTTGTTGGGAGACCTGAAAGAAGAGCAATGTAGCCTGCAGGTGATAAAAGCATGCATTACATTTTCAGTGTTCGCTGGAGTGAGAAATGGTCTGAACCTTGCCATATTTCTAAGATGAGAGAAAGCAATTTTGGATAGAGTTCTGATGGGGTGTTCAAACTTAAGGTCATAGAGCAGACTAACCACTAATGCTGACCTTACACTGGATGATATCTGAAGCAATTTCACCGCTTCATACAATTTTCCAAGCTGGAGTTAAAATTCTTGCTGCATTCTTCCCTCCCACACTTGTAAGGTTTAAGACAGTGAGCTTTTCTGGTACAGGGAGGAATAGTAAAACTTTTAAAACAGATTTTTATTTGCACAAAAGATGTGTTATGATCACTAACAATGCCATAGTTTCAACAGCCAGTGGGAGTGGTGTCACTGGCCGACATCAGCACACATACTTACAGCAGACACTCAGGTTCAATGACCTTTCTGCTTAAAAGAAATACACATTAAACATAAACAAAAATTTATTTTTGACAAAGTGGAAACAGACTTAGCGAATAAATCATGACATACGTGAAGCAAGCTTCTGCTTCACTGTAGAGATGAAAAATTATGGAAAATGAAAATAGTATATGTGAAATATCAAATATGATAGTGTGGATTGATGAGGAGATTCAGATGAAAAAATCATAATTTGATCTTTTCAAATTTCACAAATTTTATTTGTTATCTTTTTTTTGTGTTCATAAAAATACAAACAAAAAAAAAAATTCTGATTATTACTTCTGTCATGATACATGAATTACAAAATCATTACATTTCCACACTTCTCGTATTGATATATTTTACATTAATACGGAATTAATCTCCCAATTATGTAAAAAGTTAATGATGCAGATTCGCTGAGAGTCAACCGGCCAGTCTGCAGCTTTTGACAGCTTTCAACACCTTGTTTTGGTTCACTGAACTGTTGAACGTCCACCAACCTACCTGTTTAATTCTGCTTTTTGCCAGTTTGTATTGGGCAGCTGAGATAGGAGTGTCTCAAAGACTGTTGTGTCAGATCTGTTAAGTTGAAATAATTTGGTGAAGTGTTGTCTTGTCATTTCCTGTTTTATTTTGTATTCACGTCTCCCTCTCGTTCAAGGTCCATTAACTTCCTGTCCTCATGTGTTTCTATCGGTGAGATCTTTACTGTTATGTTGTTCCATTATTCCTAGTGTGGTTTTGAGTTTATTTTGTTTACCACGAAGAGACAGATTCTAAGTTTTGACCCTTTTCGAAACCAGTGTGCTTTTGTTTTGACCTCCACGACGTGTGTGACTTTTGAGTTTGCCTTTTATTAAAGAGAGTTTTTGTTACATGATCCTGCATCTGAGTCCTGCTTTAGTCCTGTGACCTAGTCCTTGACAGGAAGTTTTTCTATGAAGGGTTGCCTTCATAAAAATCTGTCCTTGGTATAACAGTAAATACTGGATTGTTGTGCCTTCGTCTATTGGACTCTACTTAGGAACTGGTGGACCAAACTGGAGCTAGTACACATGACTTCACTGCAGTGCTCATACTGCATGTCTGCTAAACTTAATTAACTGGTAAGACATTAGACATAACAACTTTAAAAGCCATAAATACACAGAGGATCATTAGTGTGAGTGTGCTTTCAAATCTTTATGCAAAAATTGAAAAAAGAAATGACCTAGCAAAACTATATTCTAAAAGACATTTTGCTCAGAATCCAATGTTGTATGCATGGATATGTTGTCATTTTTCTAAGTGATCCATTACTATTATAAATACTTTTTTTCCTTTTTTACCCTGATCAGAATAAATCCTGGTGGAAAAAATGAGTACTGGGAGTTTTTGTAACCTTTATTGCATGTTGCAAGATTTACACACTTCAGATAGTGTTGACACAGCAGACTCCCACAACCCTTCACCATTTTATATACACACACACACACACACACACACACACACACACACACACACACACACACACACACACAGATCCTATAAAAACAATCATTTTCTAAAACCAAAGTTTTTGTAATTGTCAAAGCTGTAGGCCTGTTCTGTATGTCACTGTAAAAACTCCACTGCATTATCATTCGGTGACACCACAGGCACTGACAAATAAGCACCCATAAACAGTCTCATCATAATGCATGTGGAACCCCAGTCCAATCCTTATTGAAAATGAACAAGGATCTGATCTGGGATTCGGAGGTCTAATTCATCCCTTTAGTGGTCGATGGGTGAGCCTCCACTGGCTAGCTGGGGGAGCATCATTTATGCTAACAGGGCCTGTGCAGAAGCAGCCAAAAAAGAGGGGGAAATACCATTAACATAATGCAGCATCTACATACGAATCCTAGCAGCCACACAAACACACACATACACACATGCATATATTTTGTGGCAGTTTAGAAGAGGTCGCATTCAGTCACACACATGCACCCATGCCTACATGGATTTATACTGTAATGATGATGAATACATACACATGCACATAGGTTTAGGCTGTGTGTGTGTGTGTGTGTGTGTGTGTGTGTGTGTGTATAGATAAAAATGCATATGCTCACACAGACACACACACATCTACAGTCATTGTGAGTGGAGCAGATAGTGGTGGGGGTTGGATTGGGGTTCAGTCCCAGCTCTTTGTTTGATGCCTGTATGGCTGTGGCTCCTTTTAATGAGCTCTAATGGCAGTCCAGAAGGATTCTAATTAATCTGCACACACACAAAAGGCCTATCTCGTCCTCTGTCTCTCTCCCTCTCTCTCTCTGTTGACCTCTCTCTCCCTGTCTCTCTCTCCTCATCCCCCTCCTACCTCCATCCACTCCATCTCCAGCTTTCGAGAATCCTCCCTTTCATTCTTCCTTTCTCCCTTCCCTCCCCAATCTGTGGTAGATATTAAAACCAAGGCATGTATGTGACAGGAGGTGAAGGCCATAAGGGGAAAAATGGATGATTTAATTGCACCAAAGATGGCTATTATTATGAGATTGCAAAAGCTTTTTCCAACAGCAGCAGCAGCCACCCCCCCCACCCCCTAGTCTTAAGTGCCCAATGTTCAGCTAGCAAAGGTCGTGCCACTGTTGTCACCAGTCTCCAAATGAAGACACTAATGAAAGGTTTGACGTTTGCTCTATGGCCCACTAGCTCCATAAAGATTCTCCCTTTTACTGGTGAATCACATTTCTCTTTTATCCTTATTAGCCTAACTTTGAGCTGACATTAACAATCAGAAGGATCATTCTGACTGCAGTGACTCAAACAATTCTCTGATTTATTCAAGATAAAAGATGAACTACAATAACAACACCAGCATAAATCTTAATAACAGTAGATGCATATTATTTGAAACACGTTTAAGAATAATACTGGCCACAGTAATGGCTAAGATGTGGGAACATGGCTACATCACACTCTGTTGTGTAATCCATTTTCCTCTGCTTCTTAGCAAAATTGGCATGCACATTTTCAGTTTATATATAAATAAATGAAATTAAAATACTTATTAAATAAGATGAAATTAATTTAAACATATATTAAAATGGTTCAGGTAAACCTTTTGGCTTGTTCTTTGTTCCCTAACTATTTTGGTGAGAAAAATATTATCACAACCTGCAGCAAAAATGGCCAAAACTAACAGTCTACAGCCATACTAGCATGTCTTTGATGCTCTACTCATACACTGATATCCCTTTAAACCAATTGCTAATTTCAGCTCGACAACTTGCTCACAATGACAATGTCAAAATGCTGATATTTCAGTTCTTATAATGTTAACCATGGTCATCGTTTTATGGCCTGCTGGTGGTTACTAGATGGCAAGCCATCCAATAGCTGTCAAAGGGCCGACTGATCATCATATCCATCCCTAAAGCCACACTGCTAGAATGGCTAAAAACTGCCAATCAAAGCCAGAAAAACTTAATTAATTATTGTCATTATTTCATACCACATTGCCTTACCCAGGAGTCTACATACTATACCTGTATGTATATTAAAAATGATTAATATAAAATGTAGCATTTCAATCTAAATATAGTATGGTATCAGCCTTCAAAAACATAATTCATTCAAACCCTGGAGGACACACACACACACACACACACACACACACACACACACACACACACACACACACACAGACTTCATGCACACACAGCATGTGAATGGATTCAGTAATCTTCCTCTCTTCCTATGGGACATCTCCCCTGCACAGATCAGCCTCTCAGCTGCTGCTGCCACTGAGCCGGATCACATGGGGTAATACAGGACCCTCATCTTGGGAATGTTAACTGAAGAATGGAGGACTGGAGGAAGACACAGGTTCACGTTTTGAGTTACCGTTGATGATAAAGAGACCTTTATAGCGGTTTAACATTAGGCCTATCCTTTAGGCCTTGGGGATCTGCTATGCAATTTCTACTATGTTGATATTCACTCAGTGCTAAGTGAAGTTTGTAATTAGGCAATTGTTTGCTAACATATTATCCACAGCCACTTTATATAAACAAGTAATGGTGGTGGCTGTTCACGTTTAATGGTTTTTGTTTTATAAATTTTCTGGCCCCTAGTGGAAGAAAATCTAATAATACAGCTTTAACATGTTTCATATTCTTTTATCTAATTTGTAACGTCACTATAATATTATGAAATCACTATGTATGTCATGCCCCAGCATGAACTTTGTGTTCAGTTCTTGTTTCTCCCTGATTGTTTTCACCTGTGTCTGTTTCCCTCGTTTGACTTCTCTTCCTTTGTTCTCCGTCAGTATGTTCTTGCGGTTTTCCATGCCTGTGTTCCTGAGATGGTGTTGGTGTTCCCTTGCTGTCTGCTTTTGTTTTTCGCTGGAGCTTTTGTTACCTGTATTGTCTGTTAGTTATTTTTCGTTTTCAATAAATCTTTAAACCGCTGGAGTCTCCACCTGTCTGCACATGGCTCCTACCTCCACTACAAAACGTAACAGTGTAGCCATTCTCTATCTCTCTCTCTCTCATATTTATGTCTTGTGGATTAAAAAAACATATTTTATAATATGTATTATAATATATATTCTATTCTATATAAACTGAATTCAGTTTATTCATATAGATTTGTATTCTCATATATTTGATTTCACTCAGCCTGTTTAAATCTCAATGAATCTTTTGAGTAGAGTTCAACTGTGGTGACCTGTGATATACCGATGACCAATAGCAAACCGTGTTGACAGTGCTGACCTCCACAATACACAAAACTAAAACTGGTACCAGTGTTGCACCATCCCACTGTGTCAATGACACAAGAGTGGATGGTACAAATATTTCCCTTTAATAAACTGCTGGCTTGGAGATCTGTTATGGCATGCTAGTGCTAGCCTGTTCCCAGCAAGATACTGGTCAGCTCATCAGCAACAATAGCTCACTGCAAGTTGGGGTAGCACTTCAAAACAAAGCTCCCGATAAAGGTTGGATAAAAACCCATTATGGCTCACGTGGTAAAATTTGTATAATGTTGCTTTCCGCAAAACTCATTTTAACATGCTCACGATGTCCTAAAAATGTCAGACAAGTCTTTCAATTTATTCATGCGCCACAGATGTTGCTTATAACTCGAGCAAGGTCAGTTTAAAGACAGAAGATTGACTGTCACATCGCCCACCCCATCACCCCCTCACCCTGTCTGTGCCTCCTTGGTTTTCTGTTTCCAGGTATCACAGGAAGCTGTGGTGAGTGACTGAGTGACTTGGCATTTCAGCCAGTGATGATGTGCTCCCTCTTTCTGCAAGGGCAAAGGACAGGACAACACTGATTATGCATACCAATCTCCCTCAGACACTTAAAGGCATGTGTCTCTGAACTCTGGTTCTTACAGCACACTGACTGGCCAATATAGCACACAGAATACTATTCCTGCCACAGTATACTGTTGAACAATTACAAAATACATGTTTTCTTACTCAGTTGTGTGGTTGGAATAAAAAAGAAAAATATACGAGTTTCAAGTACGAAAAACTCCTCCAGCTAGTGGTGTCATGTCAGATGGTGTGCATCTGCACAACTGCACAACTACCTTTATAATAAATGGATCTATCACAGAGCCAGAAATCAGCATCAATGTGTGTTCGTGTGCATTGTTGTGTGTTTGTGATGTTGGATGGTGTGTGTTTGTGTGTGCATGTCCTACAGTGGGAGTAAGACAGTAGTCTTAACACCAGACAGATCAGAAAAACGATTTCCTGGAGATGCTGACACACACAAAGACTTTTCTCCTTTTTCCTTCAATCATTACACATCAGTCTGAGCATTCTGCTTTTTGTGTTATTTGTGCAGCAGCAGAAGCTGGCGGCCTGCTCAGAGTCAAGGCTTATTAGGGGGTTCAGCTTCTGGTAAACAATGAAGCCGGAGCTCACAGGGAGAATGATGTACCTTTGAACTAAGCCTGGGGAGATGGCAAAGCTGCAAAGCAGAGGAAACACCTCTGTTCTTCTTGGGTGACTGTATGTTATGTGACTGAATACTGAATGCTGCAGGGGCAGCAGCACTCTGATGTGAGGTGGTCTAGCTGCTATTACGTGGAGTCTGGGGACTCCTGGGGGCTGATGAGGAGGGTCAGGATCTCCCCAACAAAATGGAAAAGAGTTTAATATTAGCTTAATTGAACTGACTAGAATATATTTAAATCTGTGAAGCTTTAAAAATGTTTGCATACAGTTTGTACACTTCTTCTGAAAGGGTTGAATGTGACAACACTGTACAAAAATTAAAGATTACTGAAACGCTTCAGTGTTCCATACAATGGTAATTTAGATAGAAACCCAATTTCCATACTAAGATATTGACGATTTATAAACAAAACTACATGTAAAGAACTAATTAAAGACTTTATTAAAATGTCAAGACTATATAGATCTTAAAACAGTAGAGATCATGTATTAAGTCATGTTGTAATTCTGATACAAATGTTACAAACCTATTTCATGACCAAAAAACACAAAGTATGATCATGATGGTCTGTCATCATTTGTATGGTAAGGGTAACACACTCAAACCACACAACAACAGAGAATGTACATGCCAAAGAGGATGATTGGGGCTACTGTGAAGAGGGTGAGCAGCTTCAAATACCTGGAAGCCGCATCACAGAGGAACTGACATGAATAGCACAAACAGACACTCTGGTGAGAAAGACCAGGCAGCACCTTTACCCCCTCAGGCAGCTGAGGAAAAGTCTCTCTGAGGATCCTTCAGTCCTACTCTGGAGCTGTAGAAAGCATCCTGACAAGAAACATCACTGCCTGGTTTGGGAACATCTCCAGTCAGGACAGGAGGGCTCTGCAGAGAGTGGAACTACACTCCCCTCCCTGCAGGACGAGGTGGTGAACCACAACCTGTAGGCTCATGAAAGATCCTCGCCACCCCAACACCAGACTGTTACAGCTTTTCTGCATACCATTATCATATGTTTATATATGTTAACAATATAAATATATATTAATATTATTATTGTAATTATTCTCATTTCTTTTGTATTGTTGTGGTTGCTTTTTATTCTCCGTTCTGCAGTATATCTGTGGGCATTGCCATTTTTTACTTACTTCATTGGCATGAATGTAAGAAGGCAATATTGTTGTGTCAGATAAAACAATAAAAAAGTAAAAAGAAAACGAAAAACGAAAAAAGCACAATTAATAAAATGTAGAAAACAATTCACTGCACCCTGCATGTGCATGTGACAAATAAAGTTATTGGATCTTGACTCTATTGTAATATTGTGTCCATTACAATTTGACATCCAATTGGTTTTTATTGTAAAAAAAAAAAAGGGAGGCTGTAGCTTGTTTTGTTACTGTGTTTTATTTTTTGACTGCACTGTTTTGTTGAGAGTAATTGTCTTTTATGTTAAAAATTGTATTTTTTGTATTTCTTGCCTGATTGTTTGTGTAATTACTTTAAGACCAAAGTTCATTTCAATGTCGGTTTCAACTATTATTTCCCCATTTACTGTAAAGGTGTTTTTACAGTACAGGTAAAATCCCATTGGTTGAACTGAGTAAACTTTATTTCCATTACTAGAAAAGTGGTCAGGAACTTACTTTTGTGAGCTCATAATGCAACAGGACAGACAGGAGAACATCCAACACAGCAAACATAAAACCATCATCTTAAATTATAAATGGACAATACACAAAATAGCATAAACTTGACATACAGTATGTGTACAGTGACAGATTTCATACATCAGAATGATGATGTGTTGTTGACTCAACACAAAAGTTCTCATAGCTGTGACACACACACACACAGGGCAGGCGGTTTTGTAAAGTTACAAAACTTGTCAGAAGCTTCCTCCCCCTACTTCTAATGTCAGTAAGGGGGTTTCACATGCTGTTAGACAATCTGACAAGCACTAAAGCAAACTGAGGCTGGCATTTTATTTGGCACATGCTTTTGTCCAACACGACTGGAAGTGCTTTCACCCTTGGTAGGAACAAGAGAACATGGTTTTGAATTTGTGCTAGAAGATGGGCAGTGACTCTGCTGTCCTGACTTCAGCAGTTCATTCCACCACTGCAGGACCGGAACAGAGACGAGCCTTGACCAAGATGAACGACCACACCTCAGAGCGACGGGGCTGCCAGTCGTCCAGAGGCAGAGAGACGCAATGTTTGTGAGTGTAAGGCTTGAGCTTGAGTGATAATGACTGTATTCATAACAGCAACAAAATATATATATATATATATA
This sequence comes from Nannoperca obscura, assembly GCA_036024295.1. Lineage (NCBI taxonomy): Eukaryota > Metazoa > Chordata > Actinopteri > Centrarchiformes > Percichthyidae > Nannoperca > Nannoperca obscura. The sequence continues at coordinate 12,268 of JAVQJL010051512.1, forward strand.
TATATATATATATATATTTATATATTATCATATTAATAATTGTAACCATCTAAAGTATGGGATTGTACATTATCAAGTAGTGGCAATGGAGTAGAAAGAACACATTCTAGACACAAGGTGATGTTTTAACAGTCACAGCATTAGCTGATGTCTTCAGATTCAGGGCAGAAAATCCCATGTATGCTCCAGAGCAACAGAAAAAAGATTGACTGGATGTCTATGTCAGTTTACTGCCCTGTAGACCAGCACCAGAGCAGCAACAACCCTAGACTTAAGTGGGGCACATCCAACACAAAAGATCTCCTAATGTCAGCCTCTGAACATTTGGCCCAGTAGGAGAGTGTATGAATGAACACTTTTCCGACTCGGCAGGCTGTAGTTTGTGCATGTGCACTGTTTGTACATGGACTGTCTGTATCCCTCTGAAGGCACACTGCCTCTGGCTGCTGACTGACTGACTGGGGTTTATATATATATAATTGTTTTGCTGAATGCATACAGAATGAGCTGTGCTGCGTGTGAATGTGGGCATAGAAAAAGACTTAGCATGACAAAGTGATACAGTACGTAGGCGTGTTGTACATGAATATTTATCTTCAACCATTTGCATAATGTTGTTGTAATAATTTGTCTGACCTGTGTTTGAATGTATTTGTATCATACTGTAAATGGAAGTCTCTCTTTAGACTATGTGACATCTAATGCTAAGACACACGTATGGAACAATGTGTGTTCATACCAATAAAGGGCTAGGAGTGGTCAGTGGCTACGTAAACTTGTGACTGCAGGGTCGTGCGTTAAAATCTCAGGACTGGTGAGAAAAATAGAAATGGTCTCTCACATTAAGGAGCACTGAGATTTTCAGAAGTATATTTGTTTAATCTGTGTGTCCAGTAAAGTGATTCTGCAGTTCTGAGACATGCTTTTTTAGTATGTATGAGGTGTCCTTAACTCAAATATATCATTCATTGTTGGAAACTATGGAGCAATGTGTTTTTACAGCACCTCACTTAGAAAAGCAGCTATTTCAAGGTCCAGCTGTGGGACTGTGGGTCTTTCTTTATCATAAATGCAATAATCCACAGCCATGGGCATGTCAATAGATTTCCATGATACAGTATTGTCATATTGTTGGAGTCTCTACCCATGTTTTTACCTCTCGTACGAAGACCAGTGCTGTATTTGAGGAATAATTTCATATCTGATTTCACAACTGATATACATTCTCTTCTTAAAACAAGCTCCATTTATCACAGCCTGCAGTGGGTTATTACTTTGTTTACTTATTTCAACCTTCTATGTAATAACTCCCCACCGCACCCTTCATTTAGAGAGAGCACATCATCACCTTCACATGAAAGGTGACGAGTAAGAAATGAGGATTTTGTCCAATAGGTCAAGGTTGAGCTACAATGCTGCCATTTGTGTGTAAAGCTCATCTAGAAATATACATACTGTGGTTGAGGAAGCTGTGTACACTCAGTAGGAGTGCTTTCTACCAGTGTAACACATTTCTAAGAAGTAGGTAGGGCAAAAATAAAACATTCTTTGTGATGGATTTTATAAGCAGTTTAAAATCAGTTTTTCCCAATTTTTCATTAAAGCCTGATTGTTGAATTCTCAGAACATGTGTGAGTCATATATCTCATATCATACATCTCTTCAACAGTGTCCAGTTTCCATGTCTTTGCACTATATGTTCAATATACACATCTTAGGTAATTGATAATCTAATACCAGTTTCAATTCAAGGTTAAAAATAAAATAATACCATGGTATAAACAAACATAGTGTATATGTGAATTGAATGAATATATAAAAATAATTTTAAAACGTATGGAACAAAAATGACCATGAAAGGTTACCACAATTTAGAGAATGCATTATTCCAGATCTGTTTGGCAGTTATTCATGTTCACAAATGATGACTTAATGATCCAGTGGCCAAAGGCAGTGTTAGTTTGAAAATGCCCAACACAGTATGTATTCCTTCTTTAGTATGCATTTGGAATGAGACACGGGAAAGTCTAAAAACTTGGCATTATATTTGAGTGCAGCAATATCTTCAAAAAAATATATGTTAGTGAAGAAAACATGTTCCCAGAACCTTCTGTTCTATTCAGTCTTCCAGTTGAGCTGCTGCTAGCTGAGTGGATGAATGGATGGATTCTACTTTTCTCCTGTGGAGGAAACTTGGCTTAAAGTCAGCCGGTGTGACTAAACACACAGCCTATACGTCTCAAGAGTCCACTAATAGATCATAAGAATAGATAGTCATTATATATAATATCTCCTCAACTCCCACAATAAATCTTAATAATGCTGCCTTCCTATTACAAATATAATACCAGGGTCATCATATGAAAGCTAGAGCAACGCCTCACAATAGTTGTGTTGCTCACTGTATCACCTTCCATGGAATTAGGCCTCAGGCAAAGGGCTTAACAAGATTAGCTGGCCAACCAATTTAACAAAGGCACAGTAATTGTTTAATGAAGATATTGAATATGCAGACCATATTGTGTTCCATAAGCTATGACTTAATAACTGTCTGCCGTCCAAATGAGAGCCATCCTTTACAATACTAACTGCTGTTCAAAGAGAAAAATGTGCTGCTGCTGCTGATAGTAAAAGTAAACCTTTGTATATTTCTTAACAGTGCTGTTGTTAACAGCACCACATTAAAACAAACTGCTGTCCAGTCAAAAGAATGAAACAGGCAAACTAACAAAGAATCAGCTGTTATTATGGCCTACTGGCTTTTACAGTTACAGTATACATTTTCATGACTGGAAAATGGCTGCAGACACTGGACAAGCAAAGGTTATATCTAAAGAAGTGGTGTTATTACACTGTAGATGTCAGTGACGGCTTGTGATTTTAAAAGATTGGGGCAGAAAACCAACCCACAACGTCATGTTATTTTATCCTGAATCTTTAAAATAACTTAAACATCACAATACATAGAAAATAATATTTCATGCCATACACTCGTGTAAATCTCAGCTGTGACATTTGACTTGCCTGGACATCCTCCATGCCGTGCAGCCTGTGCAGCAATATGTCCTGAGCAGAGGGCAGCAGCACGTCGGGCCGCTGCACAACACTGCAGTCAGACAGTGAGGCCCAAGGCAGCGCCAGCAGGGCGGAGCTCTCCATCCACTCCCAGGCAGCATCCTGCCGCTGCCTCGCCCCCCTAGTCCTTCAGAGCTGCTACAACAAGCTAACTCTTGCGTTGGCTAATGCATGTAGCTAGTGTTACGACCCATCCCCCTGGATGCTGGTGGCCTGATCCTGAGGCTGATGGCTAACAGCTGGGGTGGTTCGTCAGGAGGAGTGTGTACACCTGAGAGCTGGAGGAGGAGACAAGGGCTTTTAAGGGATTGCTTCTCTTGTAACAGCGGCGGCTTGTCTCACTGGACTCTTTGCTCACACAGGAGAGAGGTAGCTGCTCAGCCCATGGCAGCTTGTTACCAGGGGGGTCTAAGTAGGGGTTAAGGGTTTTACACTTCTATCTACAACACCCCACAAACATCTACCATTCATTCATACATGCTTCACACCACTGATACCTCACACTTCCATACATCTATTCTGGTTATATGCTGGCTAAATAAACTAAATTTGGTCCACCTAACAGTTTTTGTGTCTGTGACTCCCTAATTTGTTGCAGCCTTGAGCCAGGCTGTAACACTAGCTATTTGGAAATGATCATTGAAACAATGCGATGTCAGTATTGCATTCTGGTCGTTGATTGGTTAGGGAAGACATCCTCCGTTGGAACATCATTTTATGTGTTTTGGCCAATAACAGAAGTAAAACAAAAGATCTCATCCTCCTCTTAAAATGATCATATGTGGATAGTTTTTACCACACAACAATGTAGAGTATTAATAAAACATTGCTTATAAAATGTATAAATACAAAAAAGTATTTCAATTTTTTAACTTTAATGTTATTTGCTCAAATTATTTTTTGTTATTTCTAATAGATAACACTTAAAGTGAGATTCTGCAGGCTGTAATGCATATATTCTACATTATTATGAAATGGTGTTTGATGATAAATTTCTTTTTTTACAGAAAAACTATAAATATCACCTGCCAGTTCCGTAAGTTTGGTTGGTGAATGGCTGTGATGATGTAGCGCATCATTGCTTGTCACGTGAGTTCTCTGTATTTTGTGTTGTTCTTTGTTTGCAAATCGTATTTCACCGCTCATTCATATTTTATACTTCAAGTGCCCTTTTTTGTTCATTTGCTTACTTTCTAGTAATCTGTTTAACTGTCTATCTACTGAGATGCTTGGTGATTTGTTTACCTTGATTTGTAGGCAAGGCTGTAAAACAGGATTTTGGAAATCCTGAATGTTTGTTAATAATTTGTTGGATTTTTCATTCAATTATATTTCTTGTAAATGTTATTTCCCAACGTTTTGGTCTAAATGCTGTTTCAAAGAATTCTCATAAATAACATTCTGGTGGTGAAAATGTTTTTGTGTATGTATTTATTTGCTTTTATTTACAAATTAGCACATGTGACATTCAGATTTTCATATGTCAAATTCATAATTTCACAAACCACATTTACCTGTATGTGATTTTAGCACATATGAAATTGTGTTAAAAGCCATTATTTTTACATGTGATGTCTTTAGTTTGAGATGCTAACTATCTGAAAAACACATCTGTCTACATCATGTATTCATCACATGCAAAAGGGTTTCCACACAATATGTTAAATTTAAATGTGTGCTTTTGTAAGGCTAAGTATACAATTTTAAATCTATAATGTGCTGGAATCAGCCTAAAAACAACTAACCATACGTATATTTAAACTGGAGAAAGTAACTGCTGGGATAAGAATACCAAGGATGTGACCTTAGTGTCCTCAATGGTTGCTACAGAAGTGAATGTGTGAAGTGTATTCCATTTGCCAAAAAAGGAGATAGGAGAAAGGAGAAACTATATTTTTTATATTTTTTCAAAATTACAAAATGCAGACAGCACAGATCTAAAAGGAATCCACCAGGATGAACCAGAACTTGTCTAAAGAAAAATGCAACTGAATTTATTAGATTTTGGGATCCAGCCCAGAATGATCTGAATTTATTTTATTTTTTTCATATTGAGTACACTTTTAAATAATTTGATCCCTCAACTATGAATAAACACAATGATGATTGATAAAAGTTGGATAGGAGTGTCCTTGAGGACAACTTTTAAGTTATGTAAAGTGTTTGCTTCTTTAACATTTCTTTGACTAGCTTTATTGGTCATTTTTATGTCCCTAAGCATTCGCAGAGGAACACAGCAAAGGCTGTGTGCAACAACCTGGATGAAACCAACAGAGGTAAATAAAGTGTGTATTAAATACATAAAAGCAATGTTTCTCAGCTCTTTTAGTGCACCCAGAGACAACCTTGACTTTGAAAATACAAGGCAGAAGAGTCAAACCTAGAGATACGTATCCCACTACAACACCAACCACTTGATGGTTTTCTGGCAACATGATGAAACTTCCTCGAAATCTCCTGCAATGTTGGTGTGTCACTCATATTAGTGTGTGTACAGTAGGGCAGTGAAGTGTACTGCATGTGTTTGTCCTGCTCCCCACTGAAACCTACAGTATAACTTTCTGCTGTTGAATTTGGTTAAACTCCATGTTCAGCAGGGTCCAATAATACATTTAAGTTACATGTCAAAAATAGTAAACAAAAAGTATATCCCCATCACAGAATCTCTTTAATTATGTCTACATTGGATGATTCCACACCTCACAAAAAAAGGAAGGGTGTGGAGCTCATGGTGGTGGAAGACCGAAAGACAAAAATAATAAAATAATACACGCAAGTTGTGAAGGCGGACACCGTCCACAGTTTCATAACTTTATGTGCACTTTCAGTTCTGTCTTTTCAGACAGACCTCTGCAAAATCACAAAAGAAAAAGAATTTCTGCTGAGATTTTCCAAGATCGTTTGTATAGCAGCAAAACATTTTGTTGGTATGTTTAACCATGAGCAAATGTTAAAACCTATTTTCATCTGTGTGGTAGTTTCTGAGGCAACTTTGAATACTACATCAGCCATGTTGGGCTGTTATCCTGTGTCAGCCATGTTGGGAGGTTATCCTGTCAGCCATGTTGGGCTGTTATCCTGTGTCAGCCATGTGAGGAGGTTATCCTGTCCGCCATGTTGGGAGGTTATCTTGTGTCAGCCATGTTGGGAGGTTATCCTGTCAGCCATGTTGGGAGGTTATCCTGTCAGCCATGTTGGGCTGTTATCCTGTGTCAGCCATGTGAGGAGGTTATCATGTCAGCCATGTTGGGAGGTTATCTTGTGTCAGCCATGTTGGGAGGTTATCCTGTGTCAGCAATGTGAGGAGGTTATCCTGTCAGCCATGTTGGGAGGTTATCTTGTGTCAGCCATGTTGGGAGGTTATCTTGTGTCAGCCATGTTGGGAGGTTATCCTGTCAGGCATGTTGGGAGATTATCCTGTCAACCATGTTTGGCGGTTATCCTGTCAGGCATGTTGGGAGGTTATCCTGTCAGCCATGTTGGGCGGTTATTCTGTGTCAGCCATTTTGGGCGGTTATTCTGTGTCAGCCATGTTGGGAGGTTATCCTGTCTGCCATGTTGGGCTGTTATCCTGTGTCAGCCATGTTGGGAGGTTATCCAGTCAGCCATGTTGGGAGGTTATCCTGTCAGCCATGTTGGGAGGTTATCCTGTCAGCCATGTTGGGACAACATGGGCGGTGTCAGAAAGAGTTGAGTATTTCCTCCATTGAAACAACATGAACAGGACTCTTGAATCGGAATAATCAGGACTCTTGAACACAAAGACTATTATAAAGAGTAAAATTGATTAATAACTTTAATCTGTGAGTTGTAATAATGTGTACCTGTGTTCCCTGCGCTGAAGAACATGCCATAGCCTGACATGCACCTTCTGAAAAATGTAACTACATGTGGTGACGCAGACTTCAACAACTGTTATTGGTCCCCTTGCCAGCATCGCATTTCCTCGGTGCCTGGACAAGCACAGCAAATTCACCCTCCTTCAGCCTCGATTGGTTCAGCGGTGGTCAATGGTCCTCAGACACCTCCTCTCTTTTCTGTGTTGCAGTAATTTCAGTTTACAGTAAAGTAACATGTATTAGCTCCAGCCCAAACATGACCTGCTCCATTTCAGTCGCCTTTGTTTGACGTACATGTAGAGAAGAACTCAACACAGTGGCATAGAAGCCCCACTAACTTAAACTTAGGGAAAGATCCTGGTTATGCTAAATAAACGATGGTTAACCATACTTTTCATTAGTTCCTGACTTCCTTGTTAACAAAGAAACTGAGTGTTCAGTGTTGCAGTGGAGCACTGCGCTCTCAGAATGCAGGGTTCCTTGTGGTTCCTAGAGTCTCTAAAAGTAGAATGGGAGCTAGAGATTTCAGCTATCAAGCTCCTCTTATGTGGAACCAGCTTCCAGTTTGTTTACGGGAGGCAGACACCCTCCTCACATTCAAGAGTAGGCTTAAGACTTTCCTCTTTGATAAAGCTTATAGT
>JAVQJL010051516.1:0-12349 GCA_036024295.1 Nannoperca obscura
TTGACTCTATTTTCTATTCATTTCACAACGTATGGTGGTGAATAAGTGTGACTTTTCATGGAAAACACAAAATTGTTTGGGTGACCCCAAACTTTTGAACGGTAGTGTATATATATAGCCTATATTTGTCACAATAAACAACGCCTACTTGTTTTATTATTATTATTATTATTATTAGGAGGAGGAGTAGTGATAGTATTTGTATTAATACATTTAGATTTATTTCAGTACTTTCAGTAGGCTTGGAGAGCAGAGGGGTGGTCCGTCGCCCCCTAGTGGACGTTTCGATGAACCACTTGACACCCTCTGGCTCACAGAGCGAGTTGTCATGGCAACTGTACAGCATGTGCTTACAAAAACAAGAGCTTGACCGTTCACCGACAGTTCTCTCGACATTCGACATCTACGACGCCATCTTCTTCCTCCTCTTCTTGTTCTTCTAGCCTTTTATCAGAGGAGAAGACAGCAGACAGGTCAGTCGTAAAAACAGAAGGAGGCCGGAGAGAGTCAACGATGAGCGGAGCCAAAGCCCGCAGCGACGCGCCTGTTGCTGAAAATGTCCCCGGCGGCGGGCACAGCACTGCGGCTCCTCCGCGGGACCGCAAGTCGGGCGGAGGGGTTCTGAAGAGGCTCAAGTCCCGGAGGAGCCAGGTGGACAGCAGGCCCGTCACGGAGGAAGACCTGCGGACACAGAGCGGACACATCACGCCGGAAGACGTGCTAGGATTGCGGGTGGCAACGCGAGGTTTGAGTCTCCTGTGCTGCCTTAGATGCTGAGTGAAGTGAACATAATGTAACCGAGACTCTGCAACCTACGGAACACATCCAATCGACACACTACACATAGCCTACAATTAGAGTGGTGCAGGTTTACATGGATACCATTTGGAAATGGAGACGAATGCGGTAGCTCTGTTATCTGTTAGCCTATAATTATCTAAGAAAATAAATATCCAACATCGCAAACAATTGTCAGACGTCATTCACATGTTTCACACTCGGAGCAAGCGTTGTTTCTATTTTTATCAGCTCAACGGACACTGGGGATGTAATAATAGGAGGCGCGTGTGACATAAATGTTGTTTTCTGCGGTGTCACTTTAATTTAAAATCCTACCAGGACATCAAACTCTTGATTGATCAGGAAGACCTTCTGGACGGTCTTTAATTATGAGATAAAACAATAACAACATGGTAGATTCTCATCAGTGTTACAGCCTTAAATTAAACCCTTCACCCCCCTCTTAACAGAGAAGGACACTGTTTCTGACATAATGAACTTGTTAAGTCATACTCAGGGTTTTTAATTGATCTGTCTTTCTTTTTTTTTTAAGCACACAGTATTCTTGTGGGATTCATTCGGGCCTATTTTCCTGTATAACTCTGTAATGACACCGTAGCCCCACAGTGATCATTAAAGCGCTGTCTTATACTATTGTTAGGGTGCATATCTATTATGTAAAGTTGCATGTGTCTAAAGCAAAATGATGTCTTCTGAGTGTTGACTGAGTCACAGCGTTTTGCATGTTATCTCTGTGCCTGTCAAAGCAGCCTCTTTGCGCTTTAAGAGCATACATATAAACTCCAATGGCTTGAAAATCATATCCATGTTTTTAACTCCTGTTATTGTTATTGTTGTCATTGTTGCAGGGTACCTGTGTAAACCCGAGGACAATATTTATAACATCGACTTTGTACGCTTTAAGATCAGAGACCTGGAGACCGGCACTGTCCTGTTTGAGATTGCCAAACCCCCACATACAGGTGATGTGTTTTAGCGCACTCCTTGTTCTGTTTTATTGCAGTGCTTTGTGTTTGTGTAGCTTAAAATGAATGTCTCTAAGCATGTCGTCAGGTTCCGGGACATCCACCGCTGGTCAGAAACAGCCCTGGGTGTGAATTATTTTAAATGTCTCGGTCCTGTGTTGTGGCTCTCAGACGCCGATGAGGAGAACAGAGAGGCAGACGCCAGTGCAGGCCGATTTGTACGCTACCAGTTCACCCCGGCCTTCCTGCGACTGAGGACCGTGGGAGCGACGTGAGTGACTCACACATCACCAACACACACCTAGGGAGAACACACTCACCTGTTCCATACACAAACAATGAAAACAATTGCAGCATTGTCTTCGTCAGCTAGACACTTAGAATTTGGACTAGTACGCTATGACTGTAATAACTTTATAATTACGCAAGATCAGGCCTGCTGTTGTAACGTCGCAGTCTCCCTCTCTGTGGATTATTCAACCAGGGTGGAATTCACAGTAGGAAACCGACCTCTAAACAACTTCCGCATGATTGAGAGGCACTACTTCCGCGATCACCTGCTGAAGAGCTTTGACTTTGACTTTGGCTTCTGTATCCCAAACAGCCGTAACACCTGTGAGCACATCTATGAGTTCCCTCAGCTGTCTGAGAGCCTGGGTGAGTCATCTTTTCCTAACCCATAACCATTAGGAGTGAAACCAAATATTAAATATGAGTATGATGGAAAAAAATCAATTTTAAGATTATATCAAATTGCACTGTATGTTATCTGATACACTGTTTGAGATTGTGTGACTTCTTTTCCAAATGTTAAATATCTTGGACAAGACAGAAGACCTGTGCACCGTGCACGTAACAAAAGCACAGATCAGCAGTTCTTACAAGATATTTCCTTAACAACAAGTGATAGTTACACCACTGGTTCCCACTAGGTTTATCTGATAATGTGCATATTACTGAGACTCTTGAAACTCCCATAACTTCTTAAAGGATAGATGCAGATGGTTTGTTTAAGTCTGAATACAATAACCACATGCCGTATGTTGGTTGAAAGAGTTATTCGTCGCTGCAGTCGTTCCTCCACTCCATACTGGCCGTAAAAAAGAGATCCCCCACTAGCGTGACGACACTGGGATAAATGTGGTAAACACTGCCCGCTGGAAACACAAGGAAAGAATTTCATCCTAAAATATCTAACTTTGGAGTCCTCTACGTTTTACGCTAAAGCAGTTGCTTTAGAAAGGGATTGTTTCACAGCCAGCACAGTACGGAGACATGGAATAATTACAGTTTCATTGTACATAATGTGCATGTGAGTGTCGTATTAAGACATAAATAAATCTTAAACAGTCCTTTAATGCTATCACATAAAAAGTATATACAAAACCACTTGTGTTATGTGATGACATTTATTTCCCTCTTTAACTTCCTACCTAGCACCACTGGTTGTGTTATGATATTATTGTTATTATGGAGGGACATTAGTGCCACTTGTTGCAGTGGTGCAATGGTGGCCCCAAAGTGAATCAAAGCTCTTCCCTCTGAGCAACAGCCACTGAAGCATTTCAAGATTGCAAGTGCTTAATCAATAATACTAACCCAATTATTTCAGGGGTTTGTTTTTATACAATCGGCTCTAATAGCTTTGGATATTAAAAAAGCCTTTGTTGAGATTGATGACATGCCTCTGTTGTTTGTTTTTCAGTCCGTCAGATGGTGGAGTGTCCTTATGAGACCCGTTCAGACAGCTTCTATTTCGTAGAGAACAGACTGGTCATGCACAACAAGGCAGACTATGCTTATAACGGAGGACAGTGATATCTGCCTGCTAGCATGCAAACAGCCCCCATCACACACACACTCACACACACACACACACACACATACTCACATTTCTAGATATACATATACACACATGCATGCACATGGCTTAACATACACAGGTCATTCTCATACATGCACAAGCATCTACAGACAAGGTTGTATTGCTATCATCACGATCATTTTCAGGGGGTGTATTTTATATTGCAGGAGGTCAATATCAATCTCCGCTCTGGTGTCCAAACAGGAAGCTTCTGTTAGAAAAAGGTTCAAAACGGGTTAATGTATCTGTTTTTAATTTTGGTCAGATCTGTTTTTAAACCAAACGAGGACTCATCACTCTAGTGGCGCGTGTCTCAAACAGACTGAATGGTTTTTAGATAGATGGTTAGTCTCCTCTTAGCAATTTTAAAAGTGTCCTACCACCCCCTCAACACACACACACACACAAACACACACACACACTCAATCCCCAAGTGACACACATAGTGTTTACACAGTGTTTGTCAGAAGCAGCTGTTCTCAGAGCTACCGCCTCCACAATCCACTCCAGACAATATCGGGGGAGAAAGAGAGAAACCATCCACAAAAACACTCTGTCAAACACACATGGTCACTCCTGCGATCCCCTCCCCACCTCCCCTCTCCTCTCTCACTTCCATACACACACAGACACACATCACTACTTCTGGTTGATAGCAACAAGGAAATAGATCATGTAATGGTTGACTATGACATAACTGTGACCATGGACTGCAACCAAACAAAAGATGATAACCTCATAAAATGAACAGTCAAAAAGTACATTTCAAGTAGGAAATTGATAAAATTGACATATAGTTCAGATAGGGGCAGAAATTATCTGATATCATGATGTATGTGATGATATAAACAAAAAAAAGGGAAAAGATTTGTAAGAAATGATCAGGTATTCAGTGTGGAAACAATGAAAAGAAGTGTAGTCGGTCCTTCTTCTTACATATCTAAGTTTAATTAGCTGTATTTTTGAATCATTCCCTTGTCACGCACGTCTTAAAACATCAAAATCAAGTTGGAACATGTCTGGAAATTGAGTGGTCTTTCTTCTAGCTAGATAGTGTACTTCCTCTTTGTACTTTGTAAACTTTGGTGTTCAGGGTTAAAGGTGGTGTTTGTAAAAATATATATAGAGTTTGTAAAAAGTGACAAAATAAAATAAATGTACATTTTCAGATACAAGATGTGTGACATTTGTTTCATTTCTTAGGGTGGAAAAAGTCTATGGAAGCTGAGCTGCTTTTAGTAGGACAAGAAGGAAAGTCCCTAAAGTGGCCACTAGGAGGTGTTATATTATAACTAGGTTATACATGCGAGCCACTGGTTTCTGATTAGTTTCATGTTTGATTGTGGAAAAGATCACAGCAGTGGTTTTTATTATTATGCTGCGAAATGATGTTCATATCTGGTATTTGCTTAAATCTTCAGATGAGGTCATGATCTGTTCCCTTTATTTCCGTCTATGGCTGCAGAGGGGACATAACACTGACGATATCATTTTAATTCCACATCATTACTTTATCTACAGGCCACATGTAGCATAGCAAACAATACATTTTGAAATTTGTTCAGGATAGTCACACTTTGATCATCTGTTTTTGGAGTCTTGTGGGATTTAACCCACAATCTGAGCCTCTCACTGTTCCTATCTCTGTGTTCATCTCTTGATCTCACTCAGCCTCTCTCAGTTTCCAGCTCTCTTTCCAGCTCTCATGCCCAAAATCTTATGGTCTTTTCTCCCTCGCCTCTCCTTTTCTGTTTCTCTCTCCACACCTATGCAGCTCTCCCTCCCTCGCTCTCCCGCTCTGTTTTTCCCTTTTCTTTCCTCCTCTCTCACCTGGTAACCAGACCTCTGGAGAGGAGTGTTGAGTTTCCACTTTCCCAGAGAAGAGGACAATCTGAGCCACACAAAGAGCCACAATGGACCCCCTCTGCTCTCTCCTCCCTTCACTCTGCCACTGCACAGCTGCACACACGCACACGTGCGCACACACAGAAACACACAAGCTGAAATATAGAAATATATAAGAATACATACACCCTCTGCTTGTTATTCGACCTCCTCATTCGGTTTCTTTGATTTTTCTTTTCATGACGCTTTCATTCATTTTTTCTCTTCAACTAAATCCTTTCTATTTAACCCTTGCTTCAGTACTGTGTCCTTATACTTTTTGGTGTTCTCACAGACATGTTCAGTTGTATGCCAAATGTCACATAATATCTCTTCCTCTTTACCATTACACCCTTAATCAACCTGACATTTTCTTTGTTACATTGCGAATTGAATTACTCTTACCTTGATGATTGTCATCGATATATCTATCAGATTGGGGCTGTGAGATGATTGGCTACTTTATTATATATTACTGGGAATTTCTGTTTTTGTAGCTGTGGCTTGGCCATGCATATAGGACATGGTCAGAGGCATGGTACTCTGGGGCAGCAGAATTTAGCTGTAAACACAACATTAACATAGTATCACTCGTAAAATGTTAGCAAACTGTTGCCTATAACACAATCTGGCCAGAAAATACAAAGCAATATTGGCATTCACTTAGAATGGTGTTTATTATCTCCAGACAAATTAAAGTCCAATATTCACTGTTTTGACAGTTTTGGTCTCCACAAACTCCTGAGAAAAATAAATGCTCTACTGTGTTCACCAGTCGCTCACTTTATCCGCCTGCCATTTGGTGCTGGGTAGGTAACATGGGGGTTTTCATTTAAAACAGCTGCCTGCTGTGACTGAAATTGCTGCTGATGAGAGCTGTGAGACTCAATTGAAACAGTGAAGTTGAGGGTCAGACAACCAAAACAGGGAGCTGAAACAAGCTAAAATGTAATGAGGAGGAACTAGTGTGTCACTATGAGTGGTCCCTTTAACATTACACATATTCATTTGATCCATTGTTTTTATAAAAATATGAAATAGTGCAGCTTTAATAGTGACATTAGCACCTTTATGAACAGAGACATACCAAGATACTTACTACCTTTGGAGAAGTTTAAATGTGTATTTTACTTTCCTACATGATACCAGACATTGAGCAACAAAGCTAAGCTACGCTAATCTCATTTCATTTATCATCCAAAGCTTCAAACAGCCTGCAGAAAATTCGAGGCATCCATACGTTTACACACTTTCTCGCAAAAATGATATACCCCTTTAAAATGCAAAAAAAAGAATGGTGTGAAGACCTAGTGTGTCAGCTGTTGATTAGACCACAAAGCAGGGTGCAATTTAACTGTGAGCTCATAAATCAATAACCACAGCCAGGCTGTAGGGCCTACACACTGAAGCACGCAAGTAAAGCAGCTGTACTGTACTGAACCACGTACTGGTGCCATACAAGTCTCAATATATCCAGTTTGAGTGTTTACAATTAGCATATACACACTCACAGACACATCCACAGCAATAAATACATACACTTTCCAACTTTCCAGGGATGATTTGTGTGCTCCCAGGCCTTCATGGAATGCATTTCAACAGTCAGTCCTGGATCGACACGCACGCACCGGAAACAACTGGACAGGTGGGATAAATCAACCTCATTCACCCCTCCTCCCACACATACACGCACACACACCTATCTTTGTAACTGGCTCATAGTATCCAGTATGTATATCCAGTTCAGTGAATCACACCACATTGACATTAGGAGAAAGAAGCACTGGTTTATTGAGGTTCCCCTGAAACACACGTATACTCACACACACACACACACACACACAGATCTACAGTCAGGCAGGGGGACAGGGGGGACAGTGGTCTCCTATAAATAGCAGCTAGGAATGGCGTTGATAGGTCCTGTGAAAAGAAATGGAGGGGGGAGTGGAAAAAGGATTAAAAGAGATACAGGGACACTCTGCAACTCCACTTGTTTGTGTGTGTGTCTAAGATACTTTGGAGAAAGGTGGTGTGGACTTCTTACTACCAGAAAAACTCTCTCTATTGGACCTCCCTCCGTTAAAAAACCCCACCATCCATCCACTCTCTCTTTCATACTGTATACACACTTCCTCATCTTCTTCCTCTCCTGCTCCGAGGCCCTGGTGTGAAATCCATCATGTGTTAACACCACATTACCAGCAGCCCGTCTTCCAACAGATGAGTCACGGCACACTCCTCTGATGTAAGTCGGCACGATAGTCCTCAAAGATGGACATGACTCCTTCTGTATGTCTGATGATGTCATTTCCAGCAATTGCTTACAGTGACATCATCTCCCCTGTGAAAGAGGTCAGGGCAGATGAAAAGGTGCAAACACAGTGGATGGAGCGTATAAATATGAATAAACATCCATTAAGAAGTTTGAAAAAATGGTCACTCATCATCACTACAACCTTTAAAAACACTCATAGCGTCAACCAAGAAATAGTTTAATTTTAAAAAAGCACATAAAAGCTTTTTTGAGGTATTAAGTATGTGTCACTTTTAAATTAGCATCTCGTTTTAGATTGAACGTATGCTGTGATTTAAAGTCATGCCAAGCAAAACTTTGAAGATTTGACAAAGGGTAACAGAAAATGTGTTATCTGCGAGTTAATAATGCACTCAACACTACAATGATGGATAGACAGTCCTTTAACAACTCCCATACCAATTTCCATGGTGGCAAGTGCAGTATTGACAATCTGTCTTTAAGTGTTAGGTCTCTGCGGATTTGTAACCAGAAGCCTTTGTGCGGCTTCTGTTTTGTGTATGTGTTTTTTCCTGCGTTTGTCCGCCCAACCGGCTGTGTGGTATTACAGCGTAGATCTCCGCTGCTGCTGCTGCTGCTTACGCTCATACAGCAGACAGACAGAAATAGTCCTGTGTCATCAGGATAAATAGGTTGTGGTCTGTTTGTGCTCGCAGGAAGCCCACAGCCGCCTTCAGAAGCCTCAGAGCCTTGCAGCACCATCAGTCCAGGTTGTTTTGTGTGCGTATGATTAATAAAAGGTTAACTCAGCCCTCAGTTGACTGCTGAAGAGGCCCTGTAAATCTCCCCCACAATCTCTTCCTTCCTCTCCCTTTCTCTCCTCCCTTTGTCTCTCTCCCTTTGCCA
This sequence comes from Nannoperca obscura, assembly GCA_036024295.1. Classification (NCBI taxonomy): domain Eukaryota; kingdom Metazoa; phylum Chordata; class Actinopteri; order Centrarchiformes; family Percichthyidae; genus Nannoperca; species Nannoperca obscura. Next base: position 8,675 of record JAVQJL010051516.1, read on the forward strand.
CACCTTTCCCTGGGGGATGGAGGGATTGTGATCGGAGAACGGAGGTGGGGCTCCTGGCGCAACCACAGGTGTGCTTGTTTCCTCCCTTCTTCTCTCTCATGTAATGATTTCTTTGACTCGCCACCTGCCAGGTGGAAAAAACACCCACAGCAAATGGAGCACTTTAAAATGGCCTCCCGGCTTCCGATTTAAAAGACTTTTTTGCTTGCCCTGTTTGTCTTTATCCATCAACAAACAATCCATTTGTGTCCTTTTTTCATTATCCATTGCCTGCATTAAACTCATTGAGGTCTTCCTGGAACTACTTGTTACTTGTTTACATTTTGCATCATAGGCAAATGTTGGCTTCTTGTTCTACAAACTGCTGCTGCTGAAGCACGTGGGAGCCACAGAGACTAGCTTTTCAGATGGTCAAAAAGTTGCCTTTCTAACTCTTTTCTCTGGACTCCCCTTCTCGGCTCTCTTTCAAACTGCCTCGAGGGTGGTAGAGAGCAGGTCCCAGGCCCTGGCAGGTCAAAGGTTGCTCCCAGACAATGGGTTCCCACTCTGGGTCAACTGTGGTCAAGGAAACAAAGGGGGTGAAGACTTGGATTGGACAAACTATTGCAGTATTTTAAGGTGGCAGAGTGACAACATGACAGACGGAGGGAGACGGGTTAGAGCTAAGGCAGAAATAAAAAGTGAAATGTGAACACACTCAAAACCTCTCTCTCGCACAAACACAATTGTGGCGATTCTGTTTTTATGCATACTTTACTAGATTGTAAAAGCTGTTGCTTAAGCCCCTGTAGCAAGTTAGCCAAAGTTGCTCAAAAGCCAGACACGTGTGTCTTAATTGTCCTCTTCACTCTCCTGTATTTGTTGGGTTTAAATGAATAATCACTCACAAGAAGTGACAAACTTTTCTATCATAACCAGAAGTAAAGCCAAGTGTTTTTGCTTTATTCTACCCGTATCTTTTCACATTGCTCTAACTTGTTCTGTCCCCTCCCCCATGCCGCTGTCTTTCTCCTCTCTTTTTAATTCAGTGGCATTGATCATGCATGCAGAAATTCAGCACGCCCAACCATGGCCCTAGCCAGGATAGGTTAGCTAGTGCAAGGCCTGTCCTACATACTGTTCTCTCGCTATGGTCCACCAGGCCACAGTAACACCCTCCCCCTGATCTGCCTCTGCTCATTGACTGCCCCCCCTCCCCACCACACACACACACGTACTAACACCCTGCGGCCCGTCTCAGAACCAGCACATGTACAGATCATCATGTGGTGCTGGGAGTGTTAACTCATCATAACCAAAAACGTTTCAGGTTTGAAGGGATATTCTGTGCTACTGTAATCAGATTACAGCATCCAAACTACATACATTTATAAATCTCAGCTTGTTACATTTCAAAAAGCGCCCCAAGCCTACATGATCTCATTAGTCTGAGAATTTGTTTTTGACTGCATTATGTGTGTGCTGCAAGATTTTGGTTCTTCTGTGTATCAAGGTCACGATCTGATGAGTTAAGCAAGTGCATTTCACAGAATTGTGTGAGCACTTGTTTCACTTTTGTTATAGCAGCTGAGGTATGTGACGAAGCTGCTCAGCTGACCAGGCTTGCCCTGGCCGAGAGAGCGGCTGAATTAGAAGTAATTCTGCTAATCTGCCACTTAACTGGTTAGGACGGGCTGTCACGTGGGGTGAGAGAGAGGGAGTGGGCAAGATCAGGTTTAAATGAGTGGTGACCTGTGATTGGGTAAGAACTGGATGAAGGGTGTAGAGTGGAGAACACAGCTGTTTTGGGTGTGATGGATTAGGATGAGAGCTGGGCAGCAGGACCAGGTGGGCTGAGGGATGTATGAGGGTTGGACCAGGCAAGGCTGACTGAGGGATGGAGGGGACATCAAAAAGGGGGGCTGCATTAGGCTTTGAACGACTGGATGCGGGTGTGGGTATATGCTGCTGTTGATGAAAGTGAGTCCAGGATGTGAATAAAGTGCAGGTTAAAAATGAATGAATACAGGCGGTGCATTACAGTTGGAGAGGGTGCAGTGAGGGTTGGACTGAGCAAAAGGTAACAAATACACACACTGTCACATGCTATGACATAACGTCTCACATCACATCATACAGGCATCAAGCAAGGTCCATATCAGTTCACACGACATCATATAAGATCATATCACATTGCATCACATCTCTTAAGATAACATTATACTACGTCACAACTCAATATATGCAATATATAAAATCATAAAATCACATTACCCAACCTGGCACCGTCATTTTGCATCAGAAAGACTTGACGTTTAGTTCATGTAGATCAATTAGTTACGAGTCGAACTCTATTAGCTCATACTTGACATTGCACAGATGCACACAATAAATGCTGGTCGTGTATGGTCGTGGTTCATGACGTTACAATGCTCCTGTAGATCTCAAAACATTCAAAACGCATTAATGGGCCATGCTGTTGAGATCAACCAATGACACGAACGGCGGGGAAAAACTACAGAGAGAGAGAGAGAGAGAGAGAGAGAGAGAGAGAGCGCCACTGGCAGCACGAATTAAAGCAGGCAACGTGCAGGGGGGAGGGAGGGAGGTCCGAGGCCGGGGTAGGCTACGGGAAAACGAGGTAGGGGAGGAGCCTCTCTCTGAGCGTCTATGCATGTGTGTGCGCGTTTCCTCGCGCTCACCCCTCCTCCTTTTAAGCACCCCACCCCCACCTCTCCTGCCCCCCCCCCCTCCCCTCGGATGCCCGCCCCTGAGTCTGGAGCAGCAGCAGCAGTGGAGCTTCACTGCCTCTCCTCGCCTCACAGTGCGGGAATATACCAGCGGAGAGCAGAATGGACACGGAAGGGAGCCAGAGCAGCCTGTCCTCCAGCACGGACAACTCCCCCCACGACCCCTGGTAACGGACACAGCCCGCTCTGCTGCCGTTTGCTCGCCTCTCGGCCCGGTTTGAGTTCACCTTGGACTTTAGTTTAGTTCAGTGCGGGAGCGGAGCCGCGCCGAGACAAAAGACAAGCACGCTATGTGTGTGTGTGTGTGTGGGATGGATCCACTCAGCGGAGGAGACAGACGCACCGCTGCTTTTCCGCCTGTTTTTTCCCCTCTTCCTCTCTTGTTTCTTTATTTATCTCGGTTTTCCAGCAGAAGGCCACATAGCAACTTCTCCTCCATCATGTGGAAAATCCTCTCCTTTTTCCTCCTCTAGGGGATTATAACGGCCCGACCAGCCGATTGGTGACTTCGCAACATGGCCGATGCTTTCTTCTTACTTTATTGATGCTATATTACACACAATCCCCCCCTCCCGGTTCCCCTCCCGATTGTCCCCCGTGTTGTGCTTGAAAGACGCGTGTTATTCTGTGTGACTTACGGCTTGTATTTCTCTCATTCAGCAAAATGTTCATCGGGGGTCTGAGTTGGCAGACAACACAAGGTGAGCTGTCCCGCACGCTACTTTAAGTCTGAATGAAAGCCTCCTGTTTACTCCTGTTTTCTGTAACCTACACAATTTGCCTTCATAATAGCTTCCATGTTTCCCGCGAGGCTTCCCGAAGTTAGGGAGAAACACTGTAAATAGTTCAATCAAAGCCTCCTATTCAATAAGGATCAGCTCTTTGGGATTTAGACTTGCCGAGACGCAGACAGATTAACACTAGAAATGCGTGCACGTTCGCCGAC
>JAVQJL010051518.1:0-47791 GCA_036024295.1 Nannoperca obscura
AATCACTTTGTGATCCATTTTAGCTTCAACAGGATAACAGCACACTGAAATTACACCTCAAACCAAACAAAGAAACAAACTTTGAAGGTTCAAATATAAAACAATTACTGAGACACAGAAAACTTCACATTGCAACACTGTTAAGGAAATAAAATGGATAAAAACCATTGCCCACAGTTTTGCCAGCAGCTCTGAGCTTTGAGCTCAATGCTTTTTGACTTTTCACCAGGTTTGTGTACCAGGTTTTCACCAGTTGTTCTTAGATTAGCGTGTTAGCATGCCACTATTTATAAATGCAAAGTAGAGCTGAACCTGATGGAAACAGGTCTGTCCAATAGATGTTGAGATATTTCAGTCTAGACTTCGACTATCTTATGATAACCGGGGACAACAGCAGCTTCATTTGCAGCATTATTGAGATAAAAAAAGAACCAAACACAACCCGTGCTGCTGCTGACCCCCCCTCTACAGCCGCAAGAGACTGGCAGCACATTAAAAGTTGTATTGCCATGACTTTGTCCTAATAGCATCTTTGAAACGTGAGCGCTGACTAATAGATCTACGTGCCAAGAAGACTGAGGCCTCTGCTAGATTTATGGTGTGCCAATGAGAAGAATAATCTGTCCTCTCCATCTCTGACTCACTGTCCCTCTCTTTGTCTCTCTTCTTCCTTTAACTGTGGAATGATGGATGTGTTCATTGCCGATCAGCCGGAGACTCAAGTGTCGGCTAATTTGGTTTGCTTGTCTTTGCAAATGACCTCGAACCTGCAAGAGTGAAAAAACAATAAATGAAAACGGGTCTTTTGTCTCCGTCAGCCGAGACGCACAAAAGAAAAGTAGAACCAAAAATAAAAAGGTGTAAATGAAGGATGTCGGTGAGCAGCGGCTGGTGTTCATCTCCTCAAAGACTCTTCATGTAAACACATTTATATCCGGACTAATGTAGACGTCTGGCTGTGCTGTGTGTGTCCCTGCGACACAAAATATATGCTGCTGGATCCCAGAGGTAATGCTATGCTATCATGCTATTTGAACTCCTATTTATAAATCAGATTCCAGAACAAAGTAGGCTAGTTGTGAGCTTGTTAACTCTTTCCCTGAGCTTATTATAGTCGGCTCCAGCTGCGATTTTATTGTTTTATTAAGTTAAAAGACAAAACAGGAAGTAGGACAAATATAAAAAAGAGCATGAGACATTTTGAAATCTTCAAAGTGTTTCATTTACGATGAAATCTGCACCTTTCCAGTGAAACTATTGCACGACATTCTGCTTAATTAGGCTGCTTGTCTCCTCACATTTAGATGGGTGTTTCGTCGTGTGTGTGTCCACGCATACTGTCAGCTGTTTTCAAACTCTGCTCTTAATCGACTTCATCAACTGTGGCCTGTTCACCTCCGAGCAGAGGGTAATCGAGTAAATCCCCCTCAAGTTAGGCGCTAAATAAATCATCGACGTGGGAACTACAGGTAGATGATGACCAGTCAGGCCTTATCTTTAGAAGAATATGTGATAAATATAACACACCTGTCACAAAAAGCAACCCGTCACTTCCACGCAGGTGAAAACGATGTGCTTCGACGTCGGGCGGATGTGAGCCGGGTCCGTTTCCAGTGCAAAGGTGACGCAAACCCAAGTTAACAGTCCATTAGTTGGGGACTATTTTCATGTGTGGATTCATACACATTTGAAAGTGTAGAAGCAGCAGGACGCTGGCGTTGAGTCTAAATAAAGTGCCACAGCGTGACTCATTCATGTGTTTTTAAGAGTTTCTGCTCAACAATGTCGCTCGGTGACACAGAGGCAGGAGGTTTATCGCAGGTTGGAGCCTCACACTCGATGCTTGTTAGTATTGTTGGTTGTTATGGGAGAAATAGCAGCAGACTGTAACCCTCCTCACATTAACACATGAAACAAACAGAAAGGCACCAGTAACACAACATTTACATAACAATAGTGAACGGGAACGTACATTCATTTGCATTTTATTTGCTGATTTTCCAGAAATTCCAATCATTCTCTTATTACAGCTCCTTCATTAAGATTACATATAATTGTAAACTGAATATATTTGGGTTATTTGGAGAAAACACAGACGTTTGAGGACCTCACTTTGCGATCTGGACGTTTGTTAAGTCTAAACGATCGATTAATGATCGAATAATTATCATTTTTATTACAATAATTAGATAAAGCTCTAGAAATCGGTAGCTCTTAAGGCGTAAAGTATTCCTCCACCAGCATTAAATCTCTGGCAGTGTGCAGCATTTAGTATCTTTAACACACCGTCTGAAGGCTTGAACATATCTTTCTTTTCTCAGGTGGGTTTAAGATTGGTGATATCAATAGGGAGTCGTGGCTTTCATTCAGTTCCACGAAATTAGTCTATTACATCGACAGAGCAGGTGGTCCTAATAATTTCTACGCCTGGTGGATGCACACTGGCAGGCACAATAAGAGACCGGCGAATTCAAGAAGCCTCCCACGCGCTGGCTCGAGCACAGACGACAAGAACATAGTGTCGATGGCAAAGTGCGTCCATCTTTGTCTGTCAATTTCCCGGCTGCGTTATCTGACTCTCCCAGCACCAGCTATAAAAGCCCAGCACTTTCGCTTAACTTTAATGCGGCTAATGCTGTTTAATCACTCAGCCATTCATCACAGTATGTCCTAAATTACTATCAGCTTCATTTGGCGTTGGATCATCCCAGCCAGCGCACATTACCGTTGGAGCAAATGAGGAAAGTTAATGTGTTTTGTTCAAAGGCAGATGAGAAGCGTCCTGGAGTTTGGTCGCCGACGACGTCTGGAGACGCGTGATCAATATGGATCATGCAGCTAATACACCCTCGAGATGTTGACCTGCTTTTTCATGTGCAAGACACACACACACACTGGGATACACACCCATGTTGTCAGAGGGACTGGAGGCCAAATGATGGATTGGACTCAAGAAAAAGGAAGCGTGCAGTGATAAAAAAGTAAAAACAAGGCCAGGAAGAAATCCGTTGTTTTGTCTCCAGCAGAAATGGATAAAAGGGAATGAAACACAGAGGCGGGGGCCGCCGGGGGCCCACATCCCTCTGACCGGCGTCCATCGGCCCTGACAGGGTGAAGCCAATCAGAGCGTACACAGAGGAAAATCACTGGGATGTCACAGTGGGACCGCTGAAACAAAGGCCAGGCCTCACTGACCTACTGCAGGAGGTCTTAATTCACAAACAACTACATTACTCCTGCTTGTGTGTGTGTGTGTGTGTGTCCTATTTGTAGAAGCTGCACTCTCGTCCTCTCAAATTGTAACTCAATAAGACAGACCGAGTGAGCAGGATTTTTATACAGATGGACGTTCGCAGTACAAAAGTACAATGTGAAATAAATGCTAGAATAAACATCATTTGCATAGTTAGTCGCAGTTCTAAATATAAACAAGGACATCAGCTCTGCCTGCAGTTAATGAAGGTTTGCATTTAGAAATGTTCTTGTAACTCTTTTAGTTCAGTGTAGCAGGGATGTGTTTGGCTTAGCAGCAAGGAACAAATACTTTATAGGAGAAACTAAAGTGTCATTTTGTAGCTGTTAGATCCTCCTCACTAACATTGGGACGCCTGTTTTCTGTTTTCTGTTTTCAGTCTTAAAGAACGTTTTTCCATGACTAAAACTCATGCAAATCATGAAGGGTGAAATCTCTTAGAACCAGAAGACGGTGGAAGCAATTTGTTAAATTGAAACTCTGCAACCTGGTCTTCCTTTTGGACTCCAGCTTTCATTAGATCTGCACTTAAAATCCAAATGTGTGGTGAGAAAAGTAAAAATGCACTTGAGTTCCAGCTGTCGTTCATGTAGTTGCTTGTGTGTCCTTGTTCCTGCACTTCTGTCCAGTGCAACATGCAGGTGCACAATGCTGCTTACATTTTCTGCATCTCTGTCAGGTCAGTAGAGGCTGCTCAGACGTCTCTTTCACATTTAGCGACAGGCATCTGGTCCATTTAGTTGATTTCTCTTTAAATAAGCTAACGTCTACAAGAGTTCTGTGGCTCACGGCTGCAGACAGTGTTTTTAGATGCAAGCCTCTCTGTGGCTTTAGTTCCTAATGAAAGCATGTTATTGGTTTTATCTGCGGCGTCAATTGATTGATGTCTTTTGTAAGCAGCCACATAATAAGCAGGTTCCTGCGGGAAGGAAGTCATGGTAAAATAAGCCCCTTTAGTGTTATCAACAGCCGTTTATTTTCCTGCTGGATCGGCCTGCAGGGGCTTCAGTTGGAGTAATGACCAGTTTGCGATGCATTATCCTGTTACTGTGCAAATGACAACATACAGGGAGTGGATGGAACAAAAGCAACCTCTGTGTAATGCAGTTCAATAGCCCTGCAACAAACTGTGTCTTTGTCAAGATTATGTTTGGTTTCTTTCAGGATGTCCGTTCTGTCATTTCGTGTAGTTAAGATTATTTATGGTGGCATAGATTCCTGCAGCAGAGAGTGCCTTGATACAATAATTTTAATTGTATAGATTCCTTTGGTTCCTATACAGATGACAAGAAATGTGAGCGTGCTCTCAGTAATTGCATCGCTATATAGTTGTTTTTCAAGTTTCCTTTATATACACAGATAGTTTATTTAGCTTCACTGTTTACTCTTCTTTCGCTGTGTCAGAGTGGTAGAAAGTAAAAGCGTTCAACTTCTTCTTCTGCCTCCGAAAAAACCCTTTAACACGACAATTTACACGATTAATAATATTTTAGGAAAGTACAAGTAAATCCAAAGTTTGCAGTATTTTCCCAAAGTGCATCTCTTGTTGGCTCCTCAGAGTTCAGAGGACAAAATCAACTGCAGCCCAAATTTAATTTACCCAAATGTCCTCTGCTAAATGACTGCATAGTAATGCTCTGGCATAAAAGGAATAGGGTTAATTTGGGACAACGGTGTACTGTTGAACCTTTATCTTAATACCGTGATGAACAGGCTTGTTTTCTTACTCGACAGTAGATTTTAACACCAAAACCACAGATTTAATAAATTACTTTTTGACACAAAACCATAATAATAAGATCATGCACAAGCACATAATACACAGGGATGACATTCAGTCCAGCACATTGGACCATGCAGTAATTCAATTTTTTTGTGATTTAATTCTGAATGAGCAGATGCGGTCTTGAATAATAAAAGTTGCAGGGTAGTGCCGACAAAAAATAAAAAAGAGGCTAAATTGCTTTTATATCTGGATATATTTGATGTTGCCAGGCAACAGTCTTAACTCAACATCTGGTGATGTGGACAGTTGAGAGATAAATCATTTTCATTATCATGTTTGCAAAGCAGTGCATGTAAGATCTGAGAGAAAAATATTTCCGTGTATTGAAAGCAATTAAAAAAGCCCTTTGCAATAAACATAATGAAAGGCTGCATCCATTTAGAGTTTCCGCACTTCGTTCAAGGCCAAACAACAGACTGCTTATGCTCTCAGTTGTTGAAAAGTAAAACTATTTTCTCATTACGGCTCATCAAGCTTCCAGTTTCAGCATTTCATGTGTTTTGTGGCATCTGATCAGGCTTTCTATAATGAAATATGGATCGATCCACGTCTTGGTGGTTTTCCAAAACCATTTCTTCTTTCTAGTGAAACTTCTAATAAAGCAAAAAAGCAGAAAACCTGGAAGAAAATTCCACTTTGTTGTTATGCCTGCGCCTGTGAGGAGGTCTTCTCCCTTCCACAGGGACGTTAACTGCTGTCTGACTCGATAACAAAGAGCTTTCATAGCAGAATTTCTATGACTCATTTGCTTAAACTGAGTTGATCCGCTGGACGTGAACAAAGCGTCCACACCTGTCTTTCCTGGCTTTCTTCTGCACTGAAACAGCTGTTGTAGCCCACACGACCTCCAAATACAGTGTGAGAAATGGCAGCGTTCACGTATGATGATGTGGACAAATGTGTGAGACGGAGAGCACTGTAACTCACCATGTCGATGGACGACACGGGCCCAATGCTGTTGACGTATATGCCCACATTGATGACTGTTGGTTTCACTGCAAGAGACAGAAAGAAGAAGAGTGAGCAATGGTTGCTGCACATCATTCATTGCATTCATTCTATTTTTTGGGCCATTGTCAGTGTTTTCATGCTGCAGTTAGTGTCCATGACCATCAATAATCAAGTTTACAACAAAGGTGGTCATCATTCAGTGTCACCTTGACAATAAAACATGTTTCCTTTTTGATGACGACAGAGTCACCCGGAGAGGAAAGTTTTACTTGGAGCTCCACCATGCTTCCTGGAGCAATTACTGTGTTACCATGGTAATTAATGGCATTTCCAGGCAGAATGTAGCATCTTGGCTAATTTTGCCAGGCAACAGCATTTGGGTTGTTTGTAGAGAGCAAACAGTGTGTGAATGTGATGAATGTGTTTGTGTTTAACCCTTACAGTATGTGTTAACCAAAAGATTCATCATTGTGAGGCAGCATTTCATTTTGCACATAACAGCATGCTGACAGGAGCCGTGTTTAGATTCACTGAAGATCTCTCTCTCTTCACACCACAAGACGCTATGTGCCGTCACAGAAGTGCATATCTGTAGTTAGGCTAGACAAGACACACACACATTATGTCTCACACACAAACACAGTTTTCTGCCACTGAATACAACAACAACTACTGCAGGGCCTCTTTCAGACAATAGAGGCTAAGCACAGTGCATGTGTGCGTTTCCCCCTGTGAGGTTTGATGTGACCAGCAGATCTGACATGTTTGGAGTCTGGCTGTTAGACGTCCAGCCAAGTGGTGTGTTGTCAGAAACCTCTGTGGGAAGGTTTTTAGAGAACTCTTCCTTTGACTTCCTTTGCCTGGTTTATCTGCACCGTACAATGAATTCACCATGGTTGTTGTTTAGTCCTTTCAGCACAGGCTCAATGTAGCACAAGCAAAAACACCTGAAAGCCCACAAAAATATGTTGAACTTTGCATGTTTCTACTCCTTTGTCCCTGAAGAAATGGTGCCTTGGAGCAGTGTGTTTAACCCCTGATCTTGCTTAGTTAAGCTGCTCGCTTGTTTTACACAGCAGCTTCCAGGTGTGAGCGGCGGCGCCAGAATGAATATGAAGCAAGCGGATGCTGAGAAAGAACAAATACTCTCAGGTAAATGGTGCCAGCACAAATACAGGATGAGAAAGGTGTAAAGAAAGTTGTTTAAGGAATAGACTTTAATTGGAATCTGCAATTACTGTTGGGGTATCTACAGACATCAGTACTATTAATTAAGACCACTAAACAAATGGCACTCCCATGTTGGGCAAACAGCTACTTAATGAATCCATGAGCCATGTTACATTCATTTCATTTGTTCTTAATGGTTCATTGACATTGAAGCCTCCATATTGTTAGCATCTTCAGTCATGCCATTTTGTGTGCTCTCAACGTTGATATCAGAATTGAAGTGCACGTGGGTGTGTTTATGTGTGCACATCTGCGTGTTATGTCCCCGGGGACCTGCTGTGCTGGACCACTGATGCAGGCAGTTTGGGTTAGTGACGGCCTGCTGGGAGGCGTTGATTCAGTTCCAAAGGCATGTTCTGCTCCACCAACTGGACAATGAGGGACAATAAGGCGGTTGCACTTCTGAAATTAGTCCACACTTCAGCTTGTTCTGTGCCCATAGATATGTTTTCTGTCATCATTAGGTTGAAATTGGCCGTCATTCAAAAATACAGCGCCAATGCTGATAATGAGACAATACTTTAAACGTTGCTTGTAGCAATTACAGTGAAGACCCTGGTGTTCAACTGTTTTTGTGGCTTGAAAGTGGAGATGTACTGTATATTTCTGCCCATTGCATGTCGTTCAGTTGGTCCACCACTTTGTAGCAGACTGAAAAAGCTCAACATCAACTAAATGGACGGGCACAGAGTTGTGTAGACATTCATGGTCTCATGTCTTGACAACAACTGGATGGATTCCAATGACTTGTGGTTCAGACATTCATGTTTCCCTCAAGATGAATTGTGAGGCAGCCACGTCACTTCTTTTTCGCCTGCCATAGATTGGCAGGAGAGGCTGGATCGCTTGTACCAACCTCTCAATAATGCTTCAACAAGGCGTGATCCCGCAAACACTACTACCAAGCAGGAAGCACTGGTACTGTGGATGTATATTTTGACCCTACACCACCCTTGCACCCAGAAGACGAGTATTTCTCTGTTGGCATCCTTCTGGTCTGGCTTGCAGGTCTATGTGGTACCTTTACTGGGCATCAAGCCCAAGTTCAGGCTCAGAATCAAATCTTTATTGTACCATTTGTGGAAATTTGGCATTGAAGGCGTACAGGACAATACATAATCACCATGTACGCATGATGGAGAAATGCACAAGATGAATCCATTGTTCGTTCAGGGTAAGCGGGGGGTGAAGTGTATTTCTGCCTGCTAGTCTCTCACCATGCAACAAAGACAGATAATATAATATTCACACATTCGAGCAATGAAAACTAGTCCAACTCATCTGCATGTCTTTGGATTATGGGGGGGGGGTTAAACATAGGTGACGGTGAGAACCACTGTCCTGTTCCTGCGTGACCCATTTACAGTGGAGATGGATGAACCTGAAAGACCACACAAGTGGAGGCTTTGGGTGGAAATCTGCTACAGCTTGGCAGTTCTGCAGCGCTGTGGAAACTGGGACAACCTGAAGGGAATTGTCCTTAATTTACACCACAGCAGATAATCAAGGTAGACGATGACACGCTGAATCTCCATAAGATGTGTTTCAGACAGACCGAGTTACAGTAATCTCTACTCCTTACTGTGTTACATTTATTTACCAGTGAAATACACAAGGAAACAAATACAGTCCAGTGTTTCCAGCCTCCCTTCACTCTTTAACCCCCCCCCCCTTCTGGAAGTGAGTGTGAGTCTTTGAACAAACACAACCATCATAAAGCTGAGCCGACCTGACATATGTCCAAATAACGCATGGCAGATTCGTGTGGGATGGTGCATAGGTAATGATGACGCTGCTGTAAAAGAGAATATCCCTTCTTCTGTACTGTTTATTCCTTTTTTTATACTTCTGTTTGAGAGCTTCTTTTGCTCTTTCATCTGTTTTTGCTCTCTTTCATCTCTCAAAGAGGAAAATAAAGTTCAAAAGAAACCAACTTCTTATCAGTAGGGGAAGAAAATAAAACGTCTTCCTAGCTTTTTACCTATAGATCTGTCTATCAACCCACTTTTCCACTTCTAATGAAGAACCCCTGATCCACAGAGGCCAGATGAATCCTTCTTCCTCCTCTTCATATTGCTCATCCTCCTCCTCCTCGTCTTGCTTTTCAGAAGAGCATGACAGGCCCCACCTGTATTATCACATCACTCTGTAGGCCTCGATTAATAAGAAAGGGCTTTTATGCCTGCTTGGCCATGGCTGACATGACAAATGCATTACGCATTGGCAGCCGTGGCAAACAAGCACACACACACCCACACACACGTATGCAGACGTACATATCCCAGCTGCCCATTCAGCTCCCATATGTTCAGTGTCCAAGGAGCGCTGTACTGGGAGTACTGCAGGCTTCAGTGGGCTGTCGGATGCTGTCGAGGGGGTTAGCCTCGCATATTCAGCTCACTTACAAAATAAATGTGCTGTAAAATAATTAATCACATCCTGTTGACTAAATCATCAGCTGTGTAGGCCTTCCAGCGATTTGCCTCAAGTGACTTGAAATATTCTGCAACCTACCTCTTCCTACAAAGCCAAAATGCACGTACTATATGACTCACTTAACGTCGCCTATGGGAAAATGAATGGGACTTTTCCCACAAGCTTAGCTTTTGCATCTAGTGGCATTTCTTGGTGGTTAAGCTTCAGTTGAGGTACATTTTAGACTGTTTTCTAAAACAAACTTGAACACATTTTGTTTGTAGTTTGTATTTTTGCCTCACATTCCCTGAAGATTGTCCAAGACCAGAGTTCAACGTCCACAGTGTATTCAGATAAAAAGTGGCTTCTATGACAATGCTTTACAATCAGCCTAAAAGGCATAAAAATGAAGGCATTACAACCTTTTTAGTCTAATAAGCAGCGTCACTGCTTCTGCAGTTACTGCTCTGTCATTTGCAGGGCAGTACCGTAAGAGAGACCTATAATTTCTGTGAATATTTCTTTTATTAGAAGCTTTAGTTCAGTTTTTATTGTAAACCTGCCCAAAGGATCATTATAGTTTCTCCTGTTTGACACATGAACTAACTTCTCTCTTTGCTTGGAGTAAATATTTTGCACCTTTTGTTTTGTTTAGGATAAATTTAGGGTATATCACTCTATTTCCTGTAAATAGTACACAAACAAACACAGCCTGCACGTAACGACAGCCTCTGTTCCCTTCGACTCACAGTTATGGGTCATATACTTCAAGTCAGTTATGGATCCACGAGAGTGTAGTGTGCACACACTGTAATTGTAATCCATGGCTGCATACTCTGCTGCGCTGGTACAGTGCATGTCATCCACAGTAATCACACATCAGGCCATGCATGACATCTCTGTTCCCTTGTTAGTGTGTGTAAAATCCCTGCAGCCCACACTGCCTTCAGTTTGGGTTGTGGGCATACAGTCTCTGTCACTATAGCTTTATGTAACTGGAAAAAATGTAAACCGCAAGTCTGCTGCATAGACTGTGAGTGAATGGTTGCATTGTGAGCGACTGTGTTTCAGAAAAGACAAACAAATGCAGAATTGTACCTTTTGGTATAAAAAGGCTGGTTGCTTTGGTGCCAAGAGTTAGATGAGAAGATGGATATTGCTTGAGAGTGGTATCAAACTCAAATACACATTTACCAAAATGTTGAATTGCTGCTTTAAACAACCGTGCAATCCTTGGACAATACTTGGTAGCACTAATCCCTCGCTGGCTTCCCACCAGTTATCACCCTACGGGATGCAGCTCGGCCCGTGTTGCGACCAAGACCTGGGGGGCCATCGTGGCATGTCAGTCAGTACCTGTACCTTTCAGCTCAGACCGAATTGTAGAAGAGATCAAAAGCACCACGTATCAGGGGCCGGTACGTGCCGGCACTTTTCAGACCAACTGAATTCGATTGTGTAGCGTCTGCAGGCCTGTAATCATCAATTAGTTGTTTATAGCCTCTTCCATCATAACAGAACTTATGTAAATATGAGCTGACAACAGGAATATTTGTGTCAGCCCTCTGGTGTCAGCCCCCTAGTGGTAATCACAAGTAGGCCATGCAGCCTCCCAAAACCATAACAACACAAGAGCAATGTCTGGCAGTGTTTCCTCTCCTCAAACTCTTTAAATGCAGAAAACATTACGGGTTGATTGCAGCATACAAAGATAAGAGCTAACAACTGAACTCAAAACTGTTATGTTTGATTTGGACGTTCAAGTTAAATGTATGGACGTTTCCAAAACACAGCAGCATTTAAATTTCTTCTAATATGAATGTGGCATTAAACAACAGCACTCTGGTCCAAAGCTGAGTTTTTATAAATGTCATAGGTCTCAGCCTGCATGGCGCTGACAACTCATTTCCTGGACACACACACACACACACACACACACACACAAATGGTTGATTACTGAAAAATGTCAAAAACTGTTAAGTAGCGCCGGAGAGCTAAAGGACCTTTAGATAAGAAGCTCTCTAAACAAAGTTTTAATAAAAAATCGATCCAGTGAATTTATTAGATCGGCTAATGGATTTATTTACTTAAGATTCAAGCAGCAAAATGTCAGGACACACCTCACTGCATTTCACAAAAGTTTGAGAACCACTAGACAATTAAATAGAGATACAGAGGTAGAAAGAACAGGTGTGCAATTGTGGATTTACAGTTCATGAAATCTACAAACCTCTTGTTGCTGGTAAAGCATGGGTTGTACGCTCAGTGGCCTCTTCATTAGGTACACCTGCACATCGGAGATCGTAAGACTGTAGCAAATCTGTTCTGAGCACATTATCTGTTCATATATCCAAATATGCATCCTTACAAGAAGATGACCCCCATAACTCAGATGATCTATATTGCTTGTTCAAGTAAACATAATCATTATTATTACCATTAAAACTTGTGTGTAAAATTGACAAAATGTAGTTCTTTGGTTCGTCCCACTGGGGTTTAATTCTAAAACTAGTTCTGCCTCCAAGAAATGCTTAAATAACTAAAACGAGATACTGCATGCGGGGGAAAGAAGCCATCTGGTTCTCACAAGCAGGAAGAAGCAAAGGCTAAAAATCCTTTGGAAATGCTATTTGACCCACATCTGTACATTTCAGCAGCTACTCACTCCAAGGACAAGCTGCAGAAAGCCATCTGCGCTGCTGAGAGGGAGACGAGCTGCCATCACCCAACTAGTGGGAAAGTGTAGTCCTTCACACGCTCAACTCTTCCGCCCCCCCCAAAAAAAAGCTGTATCATGTGACATCCTGTTCCTCTGGCGGATACGGGTTCATTATAATTCTTAAAAGGTTGTCTGAGATGATTTAATATTTCATCCACTGTCTGGGCCTATATCATAACACTCTTCCTAAGTTATAATGTTATAATCAAGTGCACACATACAGCTTGAAAAGTCCTGTTTCCATCCTATTTTAAACTGAAACAGTGCTTTACGTTGTGTAAACTTGTGATGAGAGAGTTTAATAATTCTGCTGTTTCCCCCTGTTTCCAGTCTCCGTGCTAAGCTAAGTTAGCCGGCTGCTGGCGGTAGCTCCATGTTAGGCGTACAGACATGACAGTGGTATCAGGAAGAAAGAAATGGCAAATTTTCCTTTAAAAGTAGGATTTCTTTTGTGCCACAGCGGAAATAAGTTGTCAACACAACACTGAAATATTTTCACCATTTAAATTTGACTTTTTCTTTTTACAAAAAGTTGCTTATTTACACATCCAGCAGTTTATGAAGCAGCTTTACTCGTCTTTCTGGCCACCTGGCGAATGTAAGTCTTATAATTGACTCTCTTTTAGCTCAGTTTTTGGTCTCCACCACCCCCTGAGAAAGATATGTGGCTCTTTAGCTGCTCAATGCTCCACTGTGTCCACCGGCCTTTACTGTCTGCTTTGTGGTGCCCAGCAGGAAGTGTGTAGTGGGTTTTTCTAGAGCTTGTTTGCCATAAAACAGCTGCCTGCTGCAGCTGAGAATGATGCTGTGAGAGTGAACCAAAACAGTGAAGGTGCGATCCAGACAGCTTAACAGTGAGCTGAAACTTTAAAGCTCCATAAAGCCGAGGAAGCTGCAGATTCGGGTGATTTTATGTTGTCACACTGTTAAATTGTTATTATAAAAATAAAGATTTAAGCTACTACGAGTTGAAGAAGTTACACTTTTCCGCTCCCTTATTGTTTTAGCTGGTGCCTGTACATCTGTGGCTTTACTGAGCAGCCAGTTGAGTGTGCTGCTTAATGAATTAAAGCAGGTTATTGCTGGCGCACGTGTCCTCTGCAGTTCTTCCTTGTATAAACAGATATTTCAACTGGAGAGTGCAGCTTCACCGGGTGACCCTGCAGAGTGTGTTTTATTAGATCAAGCTAGCAAACAGGTTATAGAAGCTCATTTCTTTGGACGGAGATAAAAGATGACATCAGGTCGAGTCAGTAAAAACTCATATATTTTCTTCATGAACGTGTAAAAAAGTCATGTAAGTCTTGATGAGAAGACTTTCCCATCAGACCGCTATTGACCGTCTGTGTGGGTGTGTATACAGTGCTTGTGTATTAGCGCATGTAGGTGTGTGGGGGGACTGGGCTAGTACATACTGTACTGTACCAGATTGTATTCAGCTCCCTGAATCAAATATAATAGATCTGGGAAGGGAAGGTATTTCTCTTCCCTCAGAGGTTTAATGAGAACCAGGCAAAGCGAAAGGTCTCACCGCTTATGAATCGCCACCAGGCAATCACACGGCTTACACCGAGCAATAACTCAGGGAAATAGGGGAGGGGGCCGAGGATGCTTGTTACACACAAACACATTAAGCTAGCTATGAGGAGGGCATTTTATAAATTATCTCTCAATTCAATTTCCTTAATACTTAAAGAATAATCAGATAATCGCAACAGACTCTTATACCTGCTTTCACTGATAGATGAGCAGCGTGTCGTCCATTTATTGATCGACTTGTGACTCACAAGCTGAAATCGACTTTAAGATTATGGCTTTTTGGCTCGACTCAGGCTAATCCCAGGATATTGTGCCACAGGAATCACAACGGAATATATTTATAATAATGCTGATAGCAGTTGGACGTCTGCCACGACAGACGTTAATGCTATAATCACTTTGATCAGAAAACGAGAGGCCTTATTCACACACACACCCATATTGTTAGACTCACATAAGACTGATAGAGGAGGCGTCGGTGACTAGCAGAGACACTTTTCACAGGAAAACCAAACCCAGAGACACCTGTCACAGCTGGAGACATTCTGGAGATTTAATTAGCCTTTTGTCCATCAGGTAAACAATGAATTATGCATTATTTTGCTCCCCTGGTGCAATCACAACAATGGAAACTGCCTGATACCAACCAAGCTAATGCGGAGAGGATAT
Source organism: Nannoperca obscura (assembly GCA_036024295.1). Taxonomy (NCBI): domain Eukaryota; kingdom Metazoa; phylum Chordata; class Actinopteri; order Centrarchiformes; family Percichthyidae; genus Nannoperca; species Nannoperca obscura. The sequence goes on from JAVQJL010051518.1 coordinate 14,563, forward strand.
TTTAGCACTTTCAGACTATTAGAAAAGATGCCACATGTGTCACATCTGCAGCGTTAGACCCCAGAGTGGCAACAACATGCAGGTAATACTGAATTTTTAAATGAAACAATACAAAACACCATGTATACTCGTAAACTAGTGCTGCAGACAAACGTCACAAGTGTACTAATAAAAATTCATTTGTATGTATTCTGTATCTGCATTTTAAATCCTAGTGCAGAAACACAGACAATAAAACGTTCACCACAGCAGCTCCACTAAACAACTAAGTGTACCCCCCCAAAAAATAAGAGCCCCTGGTTAACCACTGGTGCTTTGGCTGGAGAGGAGTGGACATGACAGACACAGATGGAAATCGATTAAATGCTTCGAGCTCACAAGGATGGGAAATGTGTCAGCCATGATCCAGACCCAGCTTGGTCTTATTACCTCCTAATGCACTTCAGCCCGCTTTAAAGCCCTGCACGATTGCTTGGCCATTCCTTTGTGGTTTCTCATTAACTGGAGAACGCTGAAGGAATGAAAGCTCCACAACCTCTCTTTGTAGATGAATTAAACATTTGAACAGAAGCTACGTTTCTGGTCATGGCCCCTCAGACCGACTGTGTGTTTATTTGAGACTGCATTCATTTGCAAATATTTCTGTCAGCACACTCCATGTTTTTAAGCTTTAAGGAGTTCTGCAAGTTTGGAAAAAAATCCTCATTTGGTTACTAATTTATGCAGGAAGTCTTTCCAGTATAACTATAATGACCCTAACCCTGATGGTCCTTGGCCACTACGGGTTCTTATCGACACATAATCTGGACCAGAACCTTAAAAGTTTCAGACGTACGTCATGAACAGGCAACACTGTGGACGGGACATGTTGTGTTGAGTTGTGGGACAGACAACAATAGAAAAAGTGGAGCTAATATTCAGATTATTTAATATTTACATGCGATCAGTGTTGTTAAATTAACAGCGACGTCCTTCAGAGTTTCTGCTTGATTGTCTTCTGAATTAAAAGAGGAAGTGACGGTGAGAGAAACTATAGCGATGCAGTGTTTGGCCCCCGCTAGTAAGTGAAGAAAAAATGCTTCAGTTCGAGTTGCATCGTGGGTAATGTAGGCACCAGGTTTTGACAAGGAAGAAGAATGCGTGGACGATATATCTGGTTGGATTTGAAGTTTTTAGCTGTTCATCGTGAGTAAGTCCTTAAGTTTAATAAACAACATGGAGTGTAAAGCTCAAGAAGACATTAAGCCCCCCGTGCACACACACACACACACACACACACACACACACACACAGCTGAGGAGACATTTGCATAACAGAGCTCATAAAAGGTTACTCCATCCGCCAGCTTGTGTGTGTGCGTCTGCAGAGTGTGTATCCATTCAGGACCCAGGCTTCCCGCAGGTGATTGTCAGCTCGGCTAACCTGGCTAGCAAAGATGTGAGGAGGAGCATTTGCCAGGATCTAAACTCCTCTTCATCTAATGAAATGTCACAGGACTTGAAATATTGAGGAGGCTCATCTGAGAAGCGTCCTTTCAGTCGGCGAGAAGTCACCGTGCCAAATGTCAGCTCTGTGAGGATCAAGGAGGAAGAGGCCTGCCAGGACAGAGTCGGCCTCAAAGCCACCTCAACCTGAGCCGGAGGTGGGAAGAGCAGCTTCTTTATTCAAGCTGAAATCTTTGGTGCTTCCTTCTTTAAGAAGCACCAAACTAAACGTTACATAAGATTACGTATTAGTGGAACAAAGAGCGTCCAGCTCTGCTCTCATCTGCCCAAACCAACTTACTGTCACCCTACAGGAGCTTAAGAGTATTGCAGTTTCTTTAAATCTCTCGTTTCTTGTTGTATGTTGCAGCTTTTAAGTATAAAATTCCGATTTCTTGATAACTGTTCAACATGTATCTGCAGTTATTCCACTGATCAGTTAATTTACTGACAGAAACAAACATTTTCTCACAAAATAAATAATAATGAATTGCTTTACAATCACCACATCATCAAATCTAGCAGCAGCACAATTAAAGCCACAGATTTCCACTGTTAACTTAAGGCCTGATGATTTATTTGACTTTGAAGTGGCTGCTGAGACTTTCCAATCAATTCAATATAAACAGAATCCCTCTAGTCGAAAGACTTAAATGACTAAATGTTGCAGTTTATTTTAAATACCCCCATATAAGTTGATTTGGTTCCAGCTGGGTGCTTACAATAATGAAAATTATGCCCTGTGAAGAAAAATTTAAGCAAATTCATTAACTGCATCTAATGATTTGGATGTCGTGCAGTTAAAATGCATTTCAATCGGAAAATTGACAATTAACGAAAGAGGTCCAAGCACAGTTCATCAGATTGAGCTCGCGAGCGTGTTCTGGTTATCTGAGCGTGTCTTTTCGAGGTTGTTGATCATGTCAACAAACTCTGAACACCATAAATAAGAAGACTCATAAATAAAGTACAGCGAATGAAGTTCTCGATCCAATAATCTTGTGGTGTTGTGATGTGCTTCTGTTCGTTACTGGAGGTAAAACATGCGCCTGTGTTTGTGATGGCGTTTACCACGTTTTCCAGCAGACAGGCGTCTTTAAACTCAAGGATCAAAGAGCATCAACTGATGGAAGTGAGAATACGATTCATGGCTTTCATGGGAAAACATAACACAAGCACACAGTGGTGGTTGTTCACGCTTTCCAGGCTCCGGCACAAAGAGGAGAGGAAGTGTGTTGGCCGCCAAGATGAATGGGATGTCATACTGACCCAAAGCTTGAAAGAGAAACACTGTTAACAAAGGCTGAAATATCACCATATGACAGGTTTCAATTATCTCTGAGCTGGATCTAAAGAATATCTGACAGTGATGGTCTCACACGAGTTCTGCTTTTAATTCATCAGTGTGTTTCATCCATCAGGAGTCAGGATCCCAAACTTCCAGCACAGCCATCTTAGTTTAGCATGCTGATACCCTGATCGATCATTATTGGGATCAGAGAGAAGAATGGGAACATTATGACCTGATACACAGTGAACACGGGTCCACCTAACATATAAATACCTTTATTTTATTCTAATGTTGCACAATAATGTGCATTTCCTGCCGGACCTCTGGAGAAGAGTGACCATGACTTGTACTGCACTTGTATTACTTGAAATACAGAATAATTACTTATTGCTGAGTCCAGTGCTTCGAAGCTTTAAAACTTATTTTTTGGTACAAACGTGAGGAAAGCCCCGATAGCTTGGCTTCGAGTTGGCCATCTGGACTAATTAGTAAATGTTAGCGTGATCATTTAGCATATCAAATAGCTGCAGAATTGCTGAACCCACGATAGTCTTCATTCGGCACGAGCTCCCACACAGAGTAGGGCTGAGGCTGACGATCACCAAAGCCACTGGGGAACATTCCCTGGGAATCATTAATATCTGTACCAGATCAGTCCATCGTCGTTCAGTTGCTGAGTGTTGCCAAGTTCTGCTGCACATTTAGATCTGTTTTTATTTGAGTAGTAGCGTAAAGCTGAACAGGAAAGTGTCCCTTTCATGCCAGATACAGTCACATCATCTTTCATCCACCATCACTTTCAGTGCAAGCTGCTTGTCAGTGTGAAATCCCAGACAAACTCTTCCTTGGTATTTCTGGCGTTGGGATCCAGACAGGAATAGAAAGTGAGTCTGAACGTTCTCAGTAAATAATGTTAAGGTTCCTCAAATGTGATTTTCTGTGGTTCTCTGCTTTAGTAAAACAAAGGCAAGTGGAAAGTGTAGGGCTGCTGACATATAATGTACAAGGATATGAGCCTACATCCCATCCTCCGCTGTCGTCTTCGCCCCAGAGTGATTGAATCTGACAGGACTTCTGAATCGGATATATGGGATTTTAATACAGGATGCAAAGTGGGTCAGAGTTTCACTTGGGTTACAAAAAGCCTGAAATCTGGACCACAAATACTGACATGAATTATATAGCAGTAATTGATAGTAAGTAGGCGGAGGTTTAAAGGGGGAGAAGAGTGGGAGAGAGAGAGAGAGAGAGAGAGAGAGAGACAGGAAACAGCTGCAGACCAATGATGTCTGAGCAGCTTTGGTTTCTATTTCTGACACACACCTGGCTTTTATCTGAATCAAAGTGTGTCTGTAGTGACGCACACACACACACTTGGATCATGCACATGTCATTTGTGTGTAGAAGTGTGTAAAGAGAGCCAAACCAGTGACCACAAATCTTACAGGTAAACAAATATAAATCTATAAGTGTAGCTGCGTGTTGCTTACAGCTCTATTGAAATGCACACAGCCTTCCCTCTCACTCACAGAGCGCCAGAGGCAGTAATGGCAGATATGATTGCAGCGGCCCGGTCAGTCAGTGTAGATCAATAGCGTGTTAGCTATGGACACTTACCGCCTTTAGTCGCCGTGACTGGCTGCTGGATTAGCTACCTGGCTGTATCGTGAAGCTGTCAGGGTGACTGTATTTGCATGCAGCCACCCTGACACTGAACCACAGCGAAGAACAGCGTTTGAGCGGCTTGTTTAGGATTAACTTGATGAAAGAACGTCAGGATTTGTCGTGTGTTGAAATCTGATAAGGTCCAGTTATTTTACTGTGTGGTTCTGTTGTTTCTGAACAGTTGAGGGATTAAAAACGAGGGCAGTTTCTCAAAGTAGCTGAATCAGATATTTTGTCTCCATAATCTGGAATGTAATTTCTATTAACTTATTCTGTGTTGTATCGCGTCGATGGGGCTAATTACTTTGTCTTTTCAACCATTGTGTCTGTTGCTGCTTATAAATATATTGATTTGGTTCTCTTATCAACAAGATCAGCTGGAGCTGCAACAGTGGCCGTGACACACAGCTCGTGGAGCCAATTCAGATACTTTAAAACTCTTGGTGCCAGATTGCTGCAATTTGCACTTTTTCTCTGAGTCACAACTCGGTCCAATCTGAACACAGACGGGACACATGTTCATGAATTCCCTGTGACTCTGCGGTTATAAGTATCTCCCATTGTGAAAAAAATTAGTTTCAATGTAAACCAAAATAAAAGACTTAAAGAAAACGTGACATCGTAACTCACAGAATCCATCTAGCAACACTGCAATATGTTTACACCCTGCAAAGTATCATGGGAACTGTAGCTCCAAAGAATAATTATCCACTAATATGAACGTGTGCACGGGGGTCGGAGCTGATATTCATGGGACAGAAGTGTAATGTTGCTTTTCTGCCACAGAGGAAGAAGATATATCGTGTGAAAAGGCCTCTAAAGCCTCCCTGAGATGGTTGTTAGTGGGCTCAGTTCTCATGGGCACAGAGACATGAACCTTTCTTAAATGTACTTTTTAATTTGTTGGAGGACTGGTGTATTTTTAGATTGCGGTTTCGACCTAACTTTAATCGATCTCCTTGAATCTTCCCCGGCTCCCAAACTTTAAATGTGCGTGGCTGCAGAGCCCTCACCGCCTACAAACCCTGTACTCCGCTTTGTCCTCTATTCCCTGGTGAGCACGCGCGCACGTGTTCGCAGCGTGCACGAGGATCACACAGTGATCACGCTCCGAATCCAAAAGGAAAGTGACACAATAGGGACACAAAAGCATCTCATCTTCATCTAAAGCGAACTGCTTCTTATCGGCGAAGGTGAGCCTCAACACTTGTTCTGCTCGGGGTGAAATGTGGGTCGCTCTCTCACAAGTGGACCAGTCACCCACTTTATATGAAGATTAGGCTCGCTGCTGACTTCACACACCGAAAGAGACAGGAGGAAAACAAACAAGGGAACTAAGATAATAACCCTGTTAGGGTGTCATTTTCTCGAGTTTCACTTCGCTGCCGTGGAACTGAATGTACTTTTAGTTTGAAAGATTCCTAAGTTATAAAAATCTCAACATAAAGGCCTGTTTTTGCCAGAGTGGGATGGTTGTTCACTATACAACTTCTGATCAATCAGAAGACTGACATGTCAAGGATAAATAACATGGTTAACTAATGCTAATATGACATGTTGAATATAGAACAACTAGCTCTCTGCCTCCTAGTTTTAATGTACGTGATCCACTTAACAAAAATAATCCCTATCAAAACTGAGGTCATGCTAGTTTCACCAAGATGGAGTGAAGTTAGTGATGTATACATAAACATTTCTTTTCAGTATATCTCATGTTCACACACTAAGCATGAAGCTAGGAGCTAGCTTCTTCCTGCTTCCCGACTCTTTGTTTGGAAGAGCATTGAATTAATTAATAGAGAAATATCACATATGCTTAAAACAACAGTGTGTGCTGTGGTTCCACAGCCAGCAGCACACAAACAAGCAGAACTACAGACGAGACGCTGCTCATATTTAAAAAGAGGAAAAAGCATTGTTTGATACTGCGTGTGTGTGTGTGTGTGCGTGCGTGCGTGCGTGCGTTTCACAGAGATTCATTGCAGCAGTTCTCAGCTGATCCCACTCTTTTTTATTTTTTATTTTTTTACAATGACTTAAATGGCCCAGATCTGTCTTTGACTCAGCATCATCTTTGAGTGTGTGTGTGTGTGTGTGTGTTTCTGCTGCCTCACATTATCCTGCATAGACATTAACATTTGATGGACGATGCTGAAGTTTGTCAACTGGATCGCATCAAAATTTCATCCTAATTATGGAAGCAGAGCTGGAGGGAGATTCCCCCTCCGCGAGGTGAGCTGAACCGAGCGCTGCGAGCCGCCTGCAAAAATAATCAATTCCCACCAGGTTATTGCCTGCGAACGCTGGATGTCTGGTCATTTTAAATCACCTAAGAGCACAAATAAACACTCTTAATGATCTGGAGATAAGTATACCCACCAGAGTCTTTCCACAAAGTCTTTTAAAAGTTCATCTCGAGCGTAACGATACTAAAACTCCCAACTGAAACCATTACTGGGAGTCTTTCAGGCTTGGCGGTGGCAACTTGAAGGTACAGCGTGTAGCCTCAGACTGAGTCCTAGAAAAACTTAAAATTACTTCAGACGCACGAGTCCTGCAGCTGAGAGACGGACGGTTCTGCTAAACATGCGGTTTAAATCGTTAAAACTCAGTATATCCTTCTTTAAGAGAAGAGAAGATGGTCAGACTTTTTAATGGTCACACGTGAAACACTGCACATAACACACACATGCAATTGCATCCCACGGTGAAATTCTTCCTCTGCCTTTAACCCATCCAGTCGCTCTTCCTCCGCGGGGACAGCTGGAGCAGTGGTCAGCCATTCATGCGGCGACCGGGGACCAAGTCCAAGTGTTCATGCCCTGTCTTGGGACAGGGCAGCAAGGGGTTTTTATGATTTTTATGAAGGAAACCCCTACTGAACATGGGGAGAACATGCAAACTCCACACAGAAAGGCCACTGGGCTACCTGGGGGATCAACCCTGGACCTTCTTGCTGTGAGGCAACAGTGCAGTGCACCGAGCCACCATGAATCTTTTTACATTTATATTGTGAAGGGTCTCCTCGTCCTCCTGCATGCTTCAGTGTATTAAGGAATATATAATGCTAGATGCAATGAATGATGAGTAATCATGACAAGACGATCATGCTGTGATGACTTAATTGCGATGATGATTGACCTTTTGGAGGCCTGCTATTGGTTGATTCAGTGCTCGAGGGAAGGAATTTTGCAAAGACATGATTGCAGTCAGCTCAGATACTTGTAGCTCCTTTATACAAGTCTTCTAAAGCAAGTCCTGCTGTATTAATACTGTTAGAGCTCAGAAGTGAAAGTTTATGGTCACGCACAGGGTTTAGGTAATAAGAGGAGGGATAGACAATGTCACAGTGAGCTGCAGGAAACACAACAACAAGTTCAGCATCTCAACAGTTCCCAGATGTAGAGTGGAGCAATTCCCAACTGGTTTCCACATAGCAGGTAAAGTTTTCCTTTGATTTTGTCGGCACATTGCTGATTGTGAATGCAAAACCTTAATCTAGGCAAAGAGAATACAGAAAGAAATGGAAATATACAAGAACAGTCTGAACACTGCAGCAACACCACATGACATTTATGCCAAAGCTAGTGAGCTTTACCCAGAGGGCTGCTTTTATGCAGTGTGTCAGATATAGAGCCATAATGTATACTTATCACCACCATCACACTGAACCCATGTGATCACGTATGCACTAGTGAGCACTCCTCACACTCTTATGCATTCACACTGGCTTGATTTCCCCAAATGGCTCTAGAAATGCTGCAGCAACAATGGATGGGACTTTTTGTAATGGCTACACACTTACCACGGGGAGCTTTCCCAGTCACCAGCCGACCAGTGAAAACACACCAGGGATCAAACCAGTAAGCGTTTGATTAGCAGCCGGCCCTCCCCGCCTCTCTGAAGGGGAACATTCACCCCCAAGAAGCTCCAAGTTTTGATTGCAGCATGAGCAGAGCAGAAGTGATGTGGGTGCAATCAGAGAGAGTAGTACTCACCAGCCTCGACCTCACACACACACACACACACACACACACACACACACACACCTTCCTATATGTACAGTATGCCCTCTGATCTATCTTTGGATTTTGGACAATTAATACTGTCAAACAAGACATCTGAAGATACAGCGGCCATTTTTCATTATTTTCTTACATTTTATAGACAAAACTATTCATTGTTCAATCATGAAAATAATCAGCAGATGAATATATTGAAAATAGATGTATCCTTGATCATGCTGTAGATGCTAAAGCTACATTGAAGCACCTTCTTTTTTCCAGTAAATTGACAATGCTGCCAACAAGCTCTGGCCTGGGCTCCTGCTGTGCAGCCAGACAGTGTTCAAACATACAGGGACTTTATTCTAAATTCTAGTGGACATCCCAAAGTGTCCAAAGATACCAAATATGTAAAAAAATAAAATAAGCCTGTATTTGAAGGACATGACTCATGAAGAATATGTAAACAAAAAAAGCCATGGAGTCATGGGAGTCTGTGTCAAAATCATAAAGCTTCACTGGATCATCTGGAACCAGCTGATACATAACGAAGCCACAGCCAGTGTCCCAGCACCCTGGACAGTTCCCCCACTAACCAGCAGCCACCAGCACCCTGGACAGTTCCCCCACTAACCAGCAGCCACCAGCACCCTGGACAGCGCCAGAGACTCAACCCCAAGTTTTCAGGCTGTGACACAAGCTTTAAACGTATCAATAGATCCAGTCTTACTTCCAATGTCCGGCCGGAGCGTCTTGTCATATTCCTTCAGCAAATTGTTCAGTATAAGTGTGGCGTCCTCCTGGTGCGACCTGGGGACCAGCATCTGATTGACAGTGGTGTCGTGGTGATCTTCATCGTCGTCGCCATATTTCAGTAGATCAGAACTGGGTGGTGGGAGGGTGGGGTGGAGAAGAAACAAGGGGAGGGGTCGTTAATCATGTTGTGTGTGCTGTACCTCAGCTCCCGTTTAGTTTTAACACCATTGTCGTGAAAAAAACTTTGTCGCAGCAGGAAAACATCGCTGCTTGTGTGTGAATGCATGTGTGTGTGTGCACAGCAGTAAACGGTTGCTCGTGTTGTCTGTGAGTGTGTGTTTGTGTGTATGTGCGGGGAAAACCCTAAAATACAACACCGCAGGCGTTATCAGCCGGACTCATTCACATCAGATACGCAGTTTCCATTATAGCCGACAATAGTGCACATGGGAACTTTTGCAGCCTCAAACAATCACCTCTCAGCTGTTGATCGTGCATATGAAAGGTGTAAGTCGGACTCACCTAGCACCTTGTACGAGCAGAAGTGTGAGGAGGATGACCACTAACTTGATTGTCATTTTCCAACACGTAGACCCCCTCTGATCACAGAAACTGGAGGATGGAGATCCCGGTGTTGCGCTGCCGCCGCTGCTGCGATAAAGTGCCAGTACAGTAGGTGTGTGACCATCAATCCGCGCTCTGAACTTCCTCATCCGCCCACACACTTTCTTCTCTGCGTGTCATCTGCGACCACACGGCGGTCTCCCCCCTCCCGCCCCCAACCCCCCCCAGATCCTCCAAGATCCTCGCGGGGGTTCCTCCGGGACGCACCCGACGATCAATCAACGTGATCAGTCGAGCGGAGGGAATCGACTTGATCCAGCAGCGCCCTCCTCCCTCTTTAACGCCTGTGTGGGCGACAGAGTGGTCGGGTGACTGTCTGCTGGTGGTGAACCTCAGGAGATGAGCATCGTGCGTGACTCATGCACCGTGCACAGGCTGCATACATACAGGACCTGGACCTGGACCGGGACCACGACTGCGTTACATTCTCCGCATGAAAAACTAAAAGCTTAGAACAGGTTTTATTGCAGGCTACGTCATGATCAGAGTCTGTATTTATTTATTAATTACTTTTTCTGCGTTGTTAACGTGTGTGACATCGAGGGGGGTTTTATCTTCAAAGATTCCTGAGCAGAAACAGGAGGGGGGTTTGGGTTTATTGTCTCTTCAATGTAAATGAGACCTCCCTGACTTCATTATCTGATCACATATGAGCACAGAGTCATAAACAACAGTCGGATCTCAGTTTAGTGAATGCGTGCTTGATTTTTGTTGATATTGATGTTTGCTGTTCGCCTGATGATGATCGCCACTGGAAGTCACATTGAGGCTTTACACACCCGTTTACGTACCACAGAGTCACATAAAGGCGCCCCCCCACTACTCAAAATAAGTCATTTCTGAATAGAAGCACAACTCAGGAGGGCAGCCCGGTGCTCAGCCGACAAACTTGTGAGCAGCCCACTGCGTGCAGGTGGAGAGGCTTCACTGCCCCCTGGTGGCTGGACATGGGAGAGGACTGCAGGCAGCAGGTTTGTTCTGCAGTGCTGCAAGCGGCGGATTAACCTCCTGGTCAGCACTGACCTCCATAAATAACCGAGAGTTCCTGATTATTAATGCTGATACTTAACTTAAAAACTCCCATGCAGCTGCAGTTTGTTACACTGCTAGTTATTTTACCAAAACACTGAAGGAAACAACATTACAGACGTGTTCTCAGCAGTATCACAAGTACTTGTTCTGCTGGAAAACAGCCCAATGTGATGGACACGTTATTATTTATTACATTATTAGATTGATACTAATGCAGCATGCTATTGTTGTAGCTGCCGGAGGTGAAGCTGGTTAGATAGTTTAGTCTGGTGGTCCGGCCCCTCCAAAGGGGTCACCAGATAATCTGAGGGGTTGTGAGATGATGCATGTGGTTGTTAATAAAATGTACATTAGTGCAGTACTTAGTAAATGTACTTAGTTGCATTCCACCGCCGCCTATTAGCCGATAAAATGGATGGCTTACCTTCACGAGTGATTTCCCTCTCTTGTGGCTGATAATGTTCCTGTTATCTGTTTGCTCAATAAGATCTAAGAAAGTACTTTCATCTAAAAAAAGCAGCTCGCTCGTTGTTCATCAAATGCAGTGATGAAAGTAATCACAGCCACTCTAAGTGACGTTGGCAGCTCTGTAACTGAAGGTGATCTGTTACATTAGTGTTTTGTGGAGAAAGTAATGACAGTGGTGCTTTCACAGAAGCACAGACAGACTGAGAAAAAGATTTCTCTCAGATGTGTGATCGCTGAAATTGGAGCATGCAGACGTTACATGCTTGAAGTGATTGTCATGAAGCATCAAATATTAGTATGGACTCAGATCAATACCACTAAGATCTGCAGTCAGATTCCACTCTTGTATTAGCAGCTATTATCATGATTTAATGAAGCCCCACGAGCAGCCCTGCTCCATGATTAATAATCATTTCTGAATCTTTTTTCTTCTTTTTTATTTGATCATTTGAAGTATAATACATAAAACAAATACAATACATAAAACAAATACAGTACATAAAACAAATACAGTACATAAAACAAAGAATGAATAACACAAATACTTTTAAGCCCAGCTATAGCTACGATGGCTTTGCTGCATCTCTGCAAAAAAGTTTAAGCAAACGTCTCACTTTAATGTTTCCTCCAAAATAAATAAATAAAGTATAAAGGTCTTCATTGAGGCTCAAAAACAAGAGAAACTTCATGCATGTCTGTCTCTGGCCTTCCGGGGAAAGACAACTGTTGCTGCCGTAGCCCTGCATAAGTCTCCTTAAGCCGAGTGCTGCATGTACGTTACATTCCCCAGCTGAGAGACCCAGGTTCAGAACTCCAGTCTGCTTCACAGCCTGTGAGCTAGCTTTGGATAAACATATAATCAATCCTAAATTTGTCCCTAACACGCACCAACCACAGCTGTCCAGACACTGCAGAGAGAAAAACAAGCATTTGTCATCGGCTGGGCCAGTCGGGGCTTAAATTGGAGTGAAGCGCTTTGCTGCAAGGGGCCCCCCTCAATGGGTGAAAGTAACTTAAGCGGAACTAAATCCCTTTTCTAACAGATGTATGGCAGATGAGTCTGTCACAGTGGCTGAGGGAAGGAGGGAGGGGCAATAGAGAAGAGAGGGATGTTACATGGATGGATGGATGGATGGATGGAGAGACAGGCACACTCGTTTCTTGGATGGCAAGAAAGATGTAGTCTGCAGCGGGGGTCAGCAATTAAGTTCAACAGTGGGCGTCCAGTGGTTTATGTTTTCATTATGCTTTGTTTTTTTTGATTCGGTTAAGAATTAAATTGAGTTATAAAACAAGCTAGTTTGGGCTAACAGAGTTAGCACATGTTAGGCACATGTCTGTATCGCTACATGTGGGGAAATAATAATAATTAGATGTTTAAATGTTATATTTATTAGGATTTACATGAGTCATAAGTCTAACATTTATATTAGACCTACTATTAGTCTGCATCCATGCTAGCAGCTCTGTGAGGCTGTACTCAGGCACAGCAGTGCTTTGAGCTAAATGCTAATGTCAGCATGCTAACAACGGTAATGCTAACATGCTGATGCACGGCAGTTTATAAAGTTCACCATGTTAGCTTAATGTGTTAGCACTAACTTAGTACTAAGTTAGCACAGCTGAGGTTGATGGGAATATTAAATCAAAGTATTGTTGACCTGATGATGATGTTGGTTTCATTTCCTTTGGTAACATAAGTCAAAGTAAGGCTAGCTAAAGTAAGGCTAAAGTAAAGTAACACTGCAGCAGGTCAGGACTCAGACATGTTTCTGGATGATGTGTAAAAGCAGCAGAAACTAACAGGAGTGGAGGAACAGATGCAGAGGTCGGATGTTGTTACCGGGGGAAAAGGGATGTCTGGTCTGTTCGTGTGGACTTGCTGCCATGGCGACCCCTGACAGACAGATGTATAGATTGCAGTTCACCTGCATTTCATTGGACTTCTTTAACAAGCAGTCTGAGCTGTGCTGACGGACCCCCACCGAGCGTTTGACAGGTAGCAACACGTTAGATTTACATAAAAGGCAGATTCAACATCCACCCAGAGCAGCACAGAAACACTACAGGATATTATAACACAAAAAGTCAAAATAAAAGCGCATTGGAAAGATTTAAGCTGCTAATCATGGACAGTTTTACTGTAGGTCCCAATTTCACAAAGCAAAGCAGGTACAGTAGCAGCTGATGTCGTCTTTATTCATGTTTTTGAACTACACTATTTGAAAGTCATGAGATTAAAGAAACAGTGACTCAGAACTCGTCTGCTGGCAGCATGAGTCCTTTTGTTCCTGAGTTTGTCTCGCCACAGTCCGAGTGCTGTGCTATGGTGGGCCTGTAGCCAAAATGCCATAACGTGTGCTCATCGCTTCCACTTTAAAGTCTGTCAGTGTAGAAATAATTACACAAAAATCAGATTCAATTCAAAGATGTAAGCTCTTCTACAAGCGACAAGAAGGAAAGAATCAAACACGCGCGCACACACAAACGTTAAGAAAAGTTATCAGATGAAAACATTCTTAATAAATTGAAAGTCAACATTAGACTTTGGCTTTTTTCTTCTTCTAAAGCCTTAAAAGTCAAACGTGAGAATCTCAACATTGTCTTTTTTGTTGTTGCGTCAAAGCAAAGTTGAAAAATTAAAGTTTATTTACACGATTCCCTCATCCTTATGTCGGTCGTTAAATATCTGCGGTGAAATCGGTTGATTCTTCAGAGTCGGCCCTTTTTCACAAAGATGTTTTAGACTGGTCTGTTGGTTGGGAGTCATGATTTGTGGCTTGCCAATAACATTGTGTAGAGGAACAATAAGAAGGGAGTTGTTGTAAAGAAATAGCAGTGAGGCCATGAGGTACAGGTGCACTGAGCCGACCTCTTGGTGTCATTCTTCATTGAAAGGAGATGAGCAGTTTGACACGATCGCTTAGTGTGTTTTTAGTTTCAAAACACTCCTAATTTACCCAGAATTCATGGCAAATTAGCCGTACTCGGATGTTTTAAGCTGTCTGTCTTTGCTGGAGCTGCTGGTGTTGATGCTAACCTGAACGGGGGTCTGCACCCTGGTCATCTCACCGAGTGACAGTCTCCGAACTCTCAGTATCACTCTGCTGATTTGTATGTGACACACTCTGCGTTTCGAGCACCGGTCTCTCGACTGTGAATATTAGTTTCCTAGCTGAGTGAGCCTGGCTCAAAAATCAGTTAAAGCACAAACATCCAATCCTAAATTTCATCCACAGCTGTCCAGTCCCCCAGTGTAACTTTTTTTTTTATAAATAAAGAAGCAGCTCAAAAATCCATGCAATGATGATCTCCAGAGTACATTTTCTTTGTCACCTCCAGGTAACATTCACTTCCCCCCCGTCCATTTCCATTGAGAATTCGACTGACGAATTTTGGGAACCTGCAGCAGAAGGATTTGAATCTTCAAGTAAAGATGTACAAAGAGACACACAAGCACCCACTGCAAAAGGGGAAAAGAAAATGACAAAGTTTCTTTAAAAAAAGAGAAATTAAACTAAATCATTAATGCACTTGCAGCATTAATCTTTAGAGATGTTTCTTCCACACAGTGTGGAATTAGGTAATTTTTTAAAATCCATTTTTTAAATTCAAATGCATGTTGTATTGCAGTTTTTTTCAGGGCATTTTAAGCCTCCTTGATGAGAATATGAAGCATTTAAATGTAGGCAAAATTGCTGAAAATGCCAGCGTTTGAGTTCAATTTAAAACCCTTCGTCAAGTAGTAGCCGTGAAGTGCGCTCCCATATTTCAAGCAGTGATTGACATATACATGGTCGGTATTCAAGACAAAGAAGTCCATGGTTTTCTTTTGAGGATAGCGTCATGCAGACTGCAGCAGGATAGATGAGAAAGAAGCACAACACCCGCTCTCTCGCCGACGTGGTCTTAGAAGCAGTTTCTTTGTGATCAAGCAGCCATGACAAACAGGAAAGAGATTCTGTTGCAGCCTTTCATCCATTCAAAGAGCTTGAATTAGATAGTTGAGTATAGTTAGTTTTTGTTCTTCAAGCGCAGATATTTGTTTTGAATTTTTTATGTCTAGGGGCTGAGACCTTACAACAACATCCCCTTTCCCTTTAGTCCACCCACTCTCAGATTAGGCTCAAACTTCCTCCCTCACACAAACTCTTCGTCTCAGAAAAACAAACAAACAAAAAAATCAGGAAAAAAGAGGGCGATTACGTGGAGGTGACCACTCCTTTCACCACTGGTTCTCTGTTAAGGTACGTGGCCCAGTAGACGAGGTTGAAGGTTCCAAAGAGGACGGGAAACACTATCCGCGACATCTTGTCGATCTTGCTGACGCTGTTGTAGGTCTTCTTAGGGTCCACCATCTTGGTCTCAGAGGCCCGGAGCTGCACCGACGTCGTGTTGGAGATGGTGGAGATGGACACGTCCTTGGTGAGGTTGGGGGTGTAGTTGACTCCCGCCGAGCAAACGTTGTTTGGCTTTTTCGACAGCACCATGGGGTCTCGTTTCTACAGAATACAGATTTGAGACATTTGTTGATTCATAATGATTGCAGTATGCATGTTTAAGCGCTGCTGCTAACAGATAGCATCTCTGGTAATATTGAAGCGCACAGCTACCTTCAACTTCATTAGGGAATACCACCTTAATATCATACATGGATACTAAAGTGGTTCCTTAAAGAAATATTTTGAAAAAGGCATGTATTTGCTCCCTTGCTGAGAGTTAGACGAGAAGATCGATACCACTCTCATGTCTGTGTGCAAACAACGCAGCTAGAGCCAGCAATCAGTTAGCTTAGCTTAGCATAAAGACTGGAAACAGGGGGAAACAGCTAGCCTGGCTCAGTCTAAGGGTAACAAAATATGCATACCTACTGTACCATTGGACAGAATCAGGCTAGCGGTTACCCTCTGCTTCCAGTCTTTATGCTAAGCTAAGCTAACTCCTGGCTGTAGATACATTGATAGCATACATACATGAGACTGGTGTCAATCTTCTCATCTTACTCAGGACAACAAAGTGAGTGAGCGTATTTCCCCAAATGTCAAACCATTTCTTTTAATGTGTTAAGAGATTTCAGACTCATCTGCCAAACACAAACTGTCTGGAAGGTAGAAAATCAGTCAGACAGTGATTTTTAGTTTAAGAGCTACATGTCAAGCCAGTGATACGCTACCTAAATATTGTATTTCGTGGCCACACGCTGTACCTTAGGGTGCTGTGCCTCCAGAGCCTTCTTGCCATCCCAGGCCCAGCTCCTCTTGGTGAAGTAGTTCACTGTGGCGAACTCGATGAGGGCAGAGAAGACGAAAGCGTAGCAGACGGCAATGAACCAATCCATGGCAGTAGCGTAGGCCACTTTAGGGAGCGAGTTCCTGGCGCTGATGCTGAGGGTGGTCATGGTCAGCACAGTGGTCACCCCTGGGTGCAAACAAAGGTCGTGACAAGTTTAAATTGACTTTTTACAGTCTCCCCTCTCTCAACAAAGGTGGGCTTTAATAACTCTTAACTGTCAGCTGCTGCAGTGCTGCTGCTCAGTGGGCAACTGTTATTATTCTCCCTTGTGTGAATGTGCATGACAGGAATATTACCCAGATAAATAAAAAATAAAAAGAGTGAATAAGCAGCGTCGCTCACCAAAAACTGTTCTTGCAGGAACTGATTCTCTGTTTAGCCAAAATGACACCTGGGACAGGATGACAGTCATAAAACAGGGCATGTACGTCTGGATGACAAAATATCCAATCTTCCTCTTCAGGTAGAAGTGGGCCATCATCACGGTGTACTGTCCTGAAGGGAAAGACAGGAATCAAGAGGATATAAAGTTAGATAGGGACAATAAACAAGATGTCTGCTTGTTAATATTCAGTTATTAACGTGTGGCCTGACCTCCTTACAGCACCACAGGTGTCACCACGCAGGACAACATACTCATTACTGGCTTTAAATTCCTTTTTATGACCAAAAACCTGACAGGCTCTAAAGTCACGGCTCCTCTCATGCTTCTCCCCCTCACGAATGCATCTCTCCTGCTTCCTGCCACTGCAGTAATGAAATACTTAGAGGTGGTGGGAACAGCAGAAGGGAGAGCAGCGGAGGTGGGACAGTAAAAAAGAAAATAAAAGAAGAAGAAGCTGGAATTAAAGACATTTCATTGAACGTAAAAGAAATGAGAGCAAGCGGAACGCCGCTTGCTCTCATTGCGAGGACAATAGATTATTCAAACTTAATGTCAGAGATTCGACGATGACAGTTGGAGGAGACTGGAGAAAGTGTAGAGAGCGAGACAGAAAGAGAGGGGGGGCAATATTCAGTTAAACAACTGAAGATTGCATTTGAGGCTTTAAAAAATCCTCTCGCCAGCAGCAGTTTGCGACTGCAGGCGCTGGTAAACTATGAAAAACCCAATGACTATATTTCACACAGCAGTGCACACATACACAAGCAGGCTCTCTCTCTCCCTCACACACACACACACACACACACACACACAAACACACACACACACACACACAGTAATACACAAGGCTTTCTCCAGGCAAAATCGGATTTTTGAACCTCCCTAATCCCTGGTTACAATCTGCATCCTGCCATCAGTGAGAGGAAGAGAGGGCGTGTGTGTGTGTGTGTGTGAGAGGCTTCCTGTCCTGGGATCCTCACAGAGCTCTAAACCCCGCCCACTCTGCCCTGCCAATCCAGGCAGCGACACGCACACATACACACTCTGAAAACACACATGAAGCTTGATTTCCAACTGCTGACAGCCACCACACACACTGTAAGCCATGGAGAGGGACACTCACTGCTGCTAATCACTGGTGGGATGGAGGGGGGCTGACCGAGTGGACATTTTCTCTCTCTTTGTGGGTTGTTTCACAGCTCTGTGTGGAATAATGATCAGACGTTCTTGACTGGCTGACGTGCGAAGGGAAGAAGAAGAAGCAGCAGCAGTTCAGAAAGTGCACTGTGGGCATCCCAGCATCGTCTGACAGCTGTCCCAAGGTGACGCACGTTTGTTTATTTTGCAGGCGCTCCGTGCTGACGGCAAACCACGGCTACACACCTCACTCATTAACGTCACCGCCTCAGCCATGCCTCCATCAGGAGATCCTCAACACCGTTAGTTCTTACTGCGACCCCATCACCTGGGCCCTCTGACGCCCTCATGACTCCAGGCCGTCTGGCTCACAACCACCCCGTCACCTTCTACTGCTGTCGGAAGCATCCGGACACATCCAGGCGCTGCCGACCTGGGACGCCCCGGGGTCACCCTCGCCTTTGATGCATGGATCCTGACAGGACTGGGGGCAGAGGAATGAGGAGGAACATGTTCCTCTGGTGGATCTTACTGCTTTCCTCCCAAGGATTTGTATTTCACAGCGTCCAAGGGGAACTTCCTTTTATTGCGGGGAACAATGCTGCCATGCTGGTCAACTGGTGAGTGGCAAAAGAAAGTTTCTAGGTCCAACCTATTGATTATGCTAAAAAGTAAAGAGAAAACTGTTGCCATAGTACGTCTTGAGTCGGGGAGTTATTTCAGGAAGTACTGTGCTTTAACGGGAGACTTGATGTCCTTAAACAGGAGTGATGTCTAAGATTAGATGTGCTAATTAAAGGCTCACAACATCACATCATTTCAGCGGCTAACGCCTGAATCATTGGGAAATCAGTACTTAAGAGTTAAGAATAATGGCAAATTATATTGAAACAATCCTGCTAAAGGGTACATCCAGTAGCTTTACAATAAATTTGATCTGTGGAAGGAGGCAAGGTCCACTGTCAGCGTTAAGATTTCCCATACGTCAAATGTTTAAACTGAAGTCTCAGCTTTCGTTTCACTGAGGCCACAAAGCCGGAGTCAGGAGATGAACTGTTACTGCCGGGAGCAGCAACACAAGAAAGGCCAGACAATCATTAATTGGCTGCTGTTTTGAATTTCAAGGTTTATAAGTGCTTCATTACTTTGTCTAGACCCACTCAAACAGCAGGCGACTGTCAGGCTTCTTTTAATCAAGCTGGGTTAACTCCAGGTGGCAGCTCGCCTCCGTATCAGAGCACAGAAACCTCCTGGCCTTCACAGCAAACGCACCTTTTTTATTCCCCTTAATATACAGCTTTGATATATGATGGACCAACGCAGTCCACCCACGTTTACATAGTAAAATATCAAATATAGTCATGTTGCAGCTCCGTGCAACACAAAGAACTGTGAGAAGTTGTTGCTAAAGTTGCCGTGTTGGCACAAGAGGTGGAATCTGTTTCCACGTCCTTGATTATACGTCTGGTAACAGCTGTCAAGGTGGTGCTATTTCATTAAAAGCACGTTAATATGTAAGAATGTACATCTGCAAGTGTCACATTTAGTCAGTGAAAGTTATTTGCAAGAGAGTCAAACACACAGAAAGTAAATTAACCTCCTGGACTGAATGTCACCCCTGAGCTCCAACTCATCAGCAACCTCCACCCCTGATTTGGACGGTTTCCAGACTGAAGCTTTGAGACGTATGAATGATGATTTGGTTAAATTTGAATTCACAGATAATGTTTAGCATTTTCTTGTTATGGTCAGAACACCAGGCAGCGGTTTGATGAAGGTCAACGAAACTGTGAGACATAAATACATTGATTCGATGTTCAAGATGTTTTTCTATATAGAAATAGGATAACATGTTGATGCCTGGAGTTGATGACGGTTTCATTTGACAAAAAATTGGCGATTATTACCTAGCAAGCAAACATGGCTAGCTAATAATCGCCAACTTTGTTTGTTTCCACAGGGCAGCTTTAATTATTATTATGATTATTCTGGATGAATTTCCCACAAGACATTGCATTTCACATTTTGAGCGTGTTGAATGTTTTCTTAATTTACAGACAACCAACCAGCAATCCAGCCCTCCATTCAGGCAGCAACGAACCCCCCCGACCAACAAACCCTTTAACCCTTTTGCTTAAACCACTGAGCCAGCCAGCAAGAGGGAGGGTTCAGTTGTGGCATGTGAATAATAATAATAAGAAAATAAATTAAAAACCAGGGGAAATCCACACTTTTAATAATAATTCTACTAGAAACTGGAGGGAAGTGTATTACAGTTCCGTTTTACATAAGAGTATTAAGTAGATTCCTTTCAACGCCCCCACCCCCCCGTCGGAGCGAGGCTGTCCAGCCTACATACAAACTCACACACAGATTTATTTCTCTATCTTTGTGGGGACCTTGCTTAAATTTTAATTTAAAACTATTTCCGTTACAGCTCAAACCGTAACCTCTGAAATCATCAGCCGTACTAAATATTTAACACCAGCCCTGAACCTGAAACCACAGTCAACCAGGTCAGTGTGCATACCGTCAAAATGTTGTTGTTTGTGTTTACCACTATTGTGAGGACATCACAAGAGCACAAACACACAGATACACTCAGGGACAGCCAACCAACCAATCCCTCGCTTATCTGTGATGTCATCTTCTTATGCAAAAAGCTGATGGGTGGTTGGATGGGGGGGGATTAACCCTAGGTCTTAGGTCTCTCTCTAGCTCTATGCGTGTGTGCGTGTGCGTGTGTGTGTGTGTGTGGGTGTGGGTGGGTGGGTGGGTGTGCGCGCGCATGGGCTCATGCAGGGATAAGTGTTGTTTGACAGGGCTGTCCGGGCCTGTAGACAGCTGGTTGTGTGAGGGATAGGCTACTCTCCTCCACCAGCCTCCACTCATTCACTCTGATCTCCTGATAATGTTTCCCACTTTTACTCTCGGCCTCGCACGTCCACCTCGCTGCGTTTATCTTTTATGATCTAGAAATAGTTACATCACGTTACTTGGTATCACCGTGCATCACCAACAGTAGGAATGTCCTCGTGAAAAAAAGGTGCAGGTGCACAAGAAAGGTGAAGAGTAATTGTTGCACTATGGAGGCGGCCGAGGATCTTTTTTGGCAGCGTCTGCTTGAGGTTTCTTCATTTAATCAGAAAAGAATCTGAGTCAGGAACAGGAATCTGTTGTAAAGCCGGTAATGTTGTTGGTAAGACGACTGCGGTCTGATGAGTCCTAGCAACAACAATCTTTTAAAAAGTCCCAATGCGTTAGATTACATAATGTATTGAGGTTAAAGGGCCTGTTTTCATGTCAACAAACCCATTCATTTATCCAGTCCAATTTCATCTTCTCATGCAGCTGGACGCTCAAACAACAGTAAATAGTGTTTTTGTCAGCCAGTGCAACGACGGGATTCCCTTTTAGTTTTTGGACCACAATGCAAAGCAGCCTGATTGCAGATATTTCCCAAGATATTTCATTCCAACCTACACGAACACTCCTGAAACACACATATTTCTTCATTCACACCCACATAAATACAAAACCAAGGCAGTAACTACTAACAATCAAGCATGTTGTTTATCTACACACACACACACACACACACCTCTGCTTGTGTGTATGTCCTCTGTGCCAGCGGTTTGCCCGATAAGATGGTACTGGTTGAGTCTGGATCCGTCCTCCGCCACCACCACAGACTTAGCAGCTCCCTGAGTCCACGTGTAGACCACCTCTGACACCGGATAGGCATCTGAGAGAGAGAGAGGGAGAGAGAGAGAGGGAGAAGGATGACCTGACTTTAGCTCGTGAATTTACAATCGGATGGGTTTATTTCTAAAATAGCAACATCCAAAATGCAAGTTAAAGGCTCCAAAAGCTACCAGTAACATATTACAGTTAGTGTCAACCCTGTCGCCACTCATTATGCGCCCACGTGCTGGTGTGTGCGCGCTGGTGCAGACTCTGTCTAGCACTTTTTGATTAGACTGCAGGCTTAAGGCCAAAAAAACGAATTCTGCTTGTGTGTGTGTGTGTGTGTGTGTGTGTGTGTGGAGATTTGAGTGTATTTTTGTTTAAACCACACTTCTGGGTCAGAGGTGAACTCCTCTGTCAGCAGGAACCAGACCGAGTCAGATTAACCATAATGTGTTGCATCACACTTGTGATGAAACGCAGAGCACAAGCCTCTCCTGCTATTTCATGGATTCATGTTGAGTCCTGCACAAACACCGGACATCGATCCACCAGCCGCCCCTGGAGAGGGCTGGAAAATGGAAAGATGAAAACTGTAACTCCCATGGAGAGAAGGAGTGTTTTAAATCTGTAATCGCATGTTTATCGTCTTTATCTTTCAGAGTTCAACTTGACATTCAGTCTCAGTGCACTATTTATTGGAAAAGATGATAATTTGTGTAATTTATTCACAGTTGATTGTGATAATTGTCACCTGTTTCCTCACATCAAGTGTTTGACGCATTTTTCGAAAAGAATTGGCACACAGAAAAACAAACCTTCCAGGCGGCGAGCAGGGAGGAAGCAGGCACTAAAAAGCTATTTGTGATCGTGTCATCTTACATAAGATTGGAAAAATATTGATGCAGCCCTAAAAAACATGTTAGGGTTTGAAAAGCAGACAAGCTGAGGAGGAAATTGGGAAGATAAATTATCTGTTGAGAGGAAAACTAATGAGAGAGGAGGCCTGCGTCAGCCCACTTACAGCAGGCACTCCATTTCATTTCACTTTTATTTTGTATTTTGATGGTGATGTTTTCTAAAGGCTACAATTTAATTCTGGGATTGGAAACTAGCAACGCTTTCTTCCCCCACGACAAGCACTGCTTTTAGCAGATTAAGAAAGGCGCTTGAAAAGAGGACGTGCCCGGACAAACGTATTTCTGTCGGCTGGAAATGTGTGGAGGTGTGAAGTAGACAGTTATGTCTGTTAAATGTCCATGAATAGAACACAGAAGAAGCCAAAGCTGCATTAAAACATTTAAATTGCACCGATTGCCACAAACACCAGTGAAACCTTTGGCCTTGTGTAACGGGTTGTTTATTTGTGTCCAGCAGATAACATCTTGAACTTGAGTACTTCCGTTCTGGGTGCTCACTTGGCAGCAGAACTGTGGCGTACAAAGGCTGGGATCCTAATTGGAGGGTAGTTAGATTGAAATAAGGGATTATTGGTGAATTTCATTATGCAAAGGAAGAGCTAAAGACTTTGGCAGGCGGGACGCTGCACCTGCGCCAACTTTTAAACAGTTCAAGCTTAATGCTTTACTGCTCCCGCCTCGTGTGTGAGGCTCCTCACTTACTACAGCTCTTACACAAGACTACTTGATTTCCATGTCTTCTACATGGACGGTCGTCTGCTGAGGACGCTGACTTATAGCCTCGGTCTTTCAGCATGCAACTGTAAATACTAAAACGCCAGCCGGAGACGGTGTTTGCAAACAACTCACAAAGCCATGTTTAGCTTAATTAGCTAGCTAGCTTCAGCCGATCAAATCCGCTAGTGCCACACACACCAGCTAGAAAGGAGAAGCTTTTTTTTGTCTAAGGTTTGAAATCAGAGATCCATTGATTGTGGAAATAAGTGGAGAATCTGCCGCCGTTGTTATTGTAAACGGTGCTGTGTGAGAACGGACAGCTTGACAGGCGCGGCGAGAGCAACTAATGGGCTGGAGTTTAGAAAACGGCCAATTACACGAGAACGTCACTTGTCAGGAAAGAATAAGCACAGGTTGTTTAACCAGTGCTGTTGTGGTGAAGGTGATCTCGAGACAGCCACCTTTACTGCAGGAGGGAGACAGATTCAGAGTTTGTGTACATGAAGTATTCAAGTTCATCTTCTCCTGAGGATTCATTGATGTTCAAGACAGACTGAGATGACGCATTAGACCATGTTGTCTTGTTGTCCCGCTGCTCAGGTGTCCTCACAGAGTCATCTGCGTCTTTCTAAACATCTGCCTCGCCATCAGCACCAGCTGCTTTTAAATGAATGTATTTTTTGCCACAGAGCTGTTTCCAGTGCTAAAGTAACAACGTGCAGCACAAGAATTAAACGCTACATATCACTATGCTCACCATTAACTGAATACCACAGAGTATTACTCTACTGCTATTTGAGAGCTGGATGGCTAAAGGCCAGCGGCTAAATTAGGATACAGCTCTAGCCCAGAATAAGGGATTAGTTGACCTTCACCTGAACCAACTTTAGAGCAGGCCCTTTAATTGTAAGATATATCACTACTAGACGCTAAAGGAAGAACTCTGTCCGGCAAAACCAGAAGAAATGACTACATATTGTGTTTTTAGTGGAAACCGGAATCAGAATTTCCGTTTCTTGTTGGAAAAATAATGAACTACATTCGACGTAAAAGGGCACAAAATGAAGGAATTATAATTCTATTTAAACCCTTTTCTTGCTCAACATCACTGCTGTAGAGCAGCTCTGAACTATCAAATCATCACATCCTGTGAAAAAAGGAGGAAGAGGGGGAGAGATTTGGTGGCTTTATTTATTTATATTGTTTTTTACACAGGATTAACTTTGCCCATTTTTCATTACACCGGATGCCGTCTCGTTTCATCCCCCCCCCCCCCCGATGACAATAGTGTCCTGGCACTTCAGCCATTTTGTTCATTTTAAGAATGAAAAGTCTCTTTTGTAAAAGGTCTTGCTGTGCAGGTGTAACCACATGTTCAGGTGCAGCACGGTGGCCGCAGTGTAACGTAGTGTGTGCGGCGTCGTGCCACCTGAGGACGAAGGCTAAATCAGCTGGTGGTCATGTTAAGATATTCCCTCACTGGGACATGCCACCTTGTAAAAATGCAGTGTTGCCGTGAGCACATTATTCCTACCATACACTTAAACCTCTCATCTGCAGGACATTGCACTTGCCTTGGGAAGGCCCAGCAGCTCCTTACGCTGTAATTGGATTGCGCGGTCAAATGTGCTCCTCTTACAAAATGAGTGTGTGTGGACTGCGTCTCTCAGAGATGTGGGGATAAGAGCCTCATCCTTTTAGCCCAGGAGGCCTCTGAGGTGAGGCATTTGGCCAGATCTCTCTTTAAAACCCCCAGGCCCACTCAAGTTTCTATTCATGTCCTCGCTGGTAGGACACACAAGACAAGCCACCCGGTTAAGAAGGCATTGGGGAAAGCCGTTCCGATCACTGGCCTAATTAAGTGTTGGAGAACATGCAGTAATCTTCTCTTCTCTTAGGACGACCTAAACATCATCTAAAACGTTCCAGTCGGCAGCTTCAGAGGAGCGACTCATGTTACGTGTTATAAATACATACGTTGAGTTCAGTGTGGCTCAGTTCAGTACCCTGCAGAGTGACCATTAGCTTGTGGAAGCTAACGTTAGCACACTGACTTGAGGGTCGTGAAGTGAATGCAAACTCAGCAGATAATGAGTGAGTCTCTGCAGCAGCAACCGTCACTTACCCAACATTTGTCTAAAACCAGTCCGTGGTGTTCTCTCAATTTAGATTAGGCTTTACATTTAATAAATAGTAATAGCTGGGGGATTAACGTACGGCCACAAACAGAATGAATATAAAAGCAGACATTCACAGCAGGGATTTTTACTCACAGCTGCCAAACTTGAGAGGGCAGGCGTGTGCATCCATGGGGAAATCCTCCAGCTGCATGGGGCATTCTGCTGATATGGTCAGTCTGCAGCCAAACACACACAATAAATCCATTAACATCCTCTGTAGCAGTCACTGAATGACATGTTCCTTCAGTAGATGGGCAGCATGGAAATGCATGATTTACGATTTAACCTGTAAACATTGTTACTGTACAATTACAGCAATAGCTTAGCTGAATCACTAAAATCACAGGGCTCCAAACACAATCAGCCTTACTATATATATATATAATAGATTTGCAATAATAACCAGTAAACACTGTTTCAAAAGGGGGATAGACTAAGAAGAGAGAGAGAGAGAGATTGTGAAAACATACATACATGTTTTTTAAACCAGCGTAAGCATCAAAACACTGTGGTTTTCTCTCCTGTACAGTTTCATGCATCAGTGTTTCCCTCTCAGCAACACTTGTATTACAGTGACAATACTGCCACCTAGTGGTCACATGGATCTTTGCCTCTCCATAAAAGATGGTGAAGCTCTGGTGTTTTTCACTCTTCAGACGAACCCTCATGCAAATCCTGTTTTCAGTTTGTTCCGCTGACAGCCAATCACGTGTCCCTAATGTTGAAATATGAATTACGCATGATCTGTTAGCTCTAAGGACTCGAGATGAAGTCCTGCTTCATTTAGATGTATTTGAATCATTCACTCAACAACAACAACAACAACAACAGCTTTTCACATTTCGTTTTCTGCCAGTCATTCACAGTAATGCTGTTTAGAAGGTACGTCTGCGTGTCCTGAAAGAACAAGCAGCATAATGTGTGTGTGTGTGTTCTTAACTATGTGCCCTAGATTGAATCCATTCCCTCTGGGTGTTCCTGCTCCTTGCATTATGATAAAGTGTAATACATTGATATGAGGATGTGGATCCACTGAACCTAACGGGGTGCATGAAGGGAAAGCTTTGGTTTTCTGTGTTAAACATTCAGGCGTTTAAACAACCTCAACATGACAGAATGAGGAACATTATGTTTCCTTCATTGAACTGTATTATAACTGTAATAACAACTGTGTCACCAACATGTTGGACCTGCTGCATGTTATGTACTTGCAGGAGGTTTCCCAATTGTATCATTGAAGTGAACGAAGCATAGCAAAGTGGGTTAAGAGGCCACCCCCGGTCCCTACAGAGCGGACAGTTTTGGGGCTCAGCTTGCCTCCACATCAGTGCAGGATTATCTAATTGCATTATTGTGTCTAAAACAGCTGAAGGATTCTGCATGGAGGAGAGGAACGAGTGTCTTTGGGATAGATAAATAAATGAGAACATGGCTGCTGGCTATTATACCATGTTCTAATTATTCATGTGGCCTTGTCCCATTAGCACAGATGCCTGTAAAGATAGTTACTTTTAACTGTGGGTGTGATCTGTGCCGGAAAATCAGTGCCTTTAAAGTCAGAGTGTGAATTTAAATACTGGAGGTAAAATAGCAGAATAGTTCCCATGAGTCTGTTTGTGTGAGCGGAAAGCAGTCCAGAGTCAGGCCAGATTACAGACCCTCACACTGAAGTTTCCAACATGCCCGACCTGCAGAAAACAGATCAATAAGGAACTGCCATTC
Organism: Nannoperca obscura; assembly: GCA_036024295.1. NCBI lineage: Eukaryota > Metazoa > Chordata > Actinopteri > Centrarchiformes > Percichthyidae > Nannoperca > Nannoperca obscura. The sequence continues at coordinate 41,927 of JAVQJL010051518.1, forward strand.
TTGAGGTGGCATGCTGAAATGAGTCTGAGGAGCTCAGCTGTACCTCATGATGATGGTGTGTAATGGTTATATTCAGGTTTCGACCAGCTGACGAAGCTGTTCATGGTGCAACCTCTCTGCTGTCTGGCTGTAATGAGCCGACATCGAGCTCATGTGCATTAAGCTCGCGGAGGGATGTGAAAAGAGGCACTTTATGAATTATCCATGGAGACAAATGCATAGAAATGTGCTCTATTAAAGCAGTAATGCTTTTCACATGAGGCGGCGCCACAATCACATTTACAGGGAGAGAGAGAGAGAGGATGTAATGTTTGTAATGTGCACATGATTGTGCGTCTGCTTGCTATAGTGTGTATTGCACATGTTTTAAGAGGAGTATCTGATGAGTGCACTTGTGCTACAGGGAAGTGCACGATTGTACATCTTTATTGTAAATCAGAGTAAATACTTAGATTTAGGACATTTGGAGATTTTTCGCTCATATTGCAGCTTTATAAAACAAACTTTTCTTAATTTTATGAGAATGGCTTTTTAAACATATTAATTTATACCAAACTGTATACAGTTGGTTCGTAAGAGGTTTAACAGGTCTAATGATGCCAAACATAAATAATGTCACTATGGAGGAAAACATGCTGTTAATATATTGGTTAAAAGTTTCTGCATATTATCATCATCACACGTAATATGTCACAAGCACGGGATTTAAAGCCGGAGTAAATAAAACACAAGTGTTAGAAGCAGATGTTCGTATGTATCTTATTCTGATGATAACGAGTGGCATGAAGAGAAACCCACACATGCTGCTGTTGAGTTAGACAATAAGACCAGTGCTGCAACAATTAGACGATTAACAGCAACCTGCTTCTACTTCACTCAGTGAATCTGATGGATCTGATGGATCTGATGCCAGTTCTAGATGATGTGGAGGCACCGGCTCTCTCTCTCTCATCAGGTGTACATTTTCACATTCAGATATAAATTACACATTCATGCAATCCGTCTGTGGTTAAGCCGTGAGGTTAAAGTTCAGCTTCACTAGGTGGTGTGTGCGACTATAAATACTCTTGTTTTGGATGGATGTATACATGTCAGGGTGGTTGCATATGGATAATCTGCCCTCCACCCGGCACTGATATCAGATGGAGTGCTCTGGTCCTGCAGTAACTCCGGAGGATAAGCGCAGCATTATTTTAATTCTGTGATGCAGAAGGTCACGGTGGTCACGGTGCCGCTCCGTCACAGACTCCATTTCATTCTTTCCTCTAGTTTTAAGCTCACGTTTCTCTTTCTGTTGACAGTAAATATAAATAGTGAGTTTATACTCATTTCCATCTGGTTGTTGGCCTGTTTTTCTTTCCTAATTTACCACTTCATCACTGCCAACAACTACAGTTCACAATGAGGATGCTTTTTTATAATAGATGATCTCCCTCTGCAGTTTTTTTCCTCAATAAATTTGTTATATAGACAAATCAAATGCCTCTGATTGGCCACTGGGTGTCACTGTTCTCCTGCAGTCTGAGTTGTTTTAATGTGTTCTTTAAACCCGTCTCTTCACTGACGTCCACTGAAAGGAAGAATTGTGAGACTGACATAGAAACGCTGCACCTTCACCTCAGTGTTGCGTGCCTCTCTGCGTTCAAACAAAGCTCAAAGTTCACTAATCAGTGTTTTACCTCATGGTGTAAAGCAAAGTGCCGTCATCCTTCAGCCTCAGCAGCTTGTTGGGCGTGGTCATGTTATGAGCAATAGACTTCTTGCCATTAAGGAAGAAGGTGTCGGGGGTCCAGATGTTGCTGGCCAGCAGGTTGTTTAACGGCAGCATCTCCATGGGCCCTTTGAAGCACAGACGCTCGTCCTTCCAGCTCTGACGGAAGAACACGTCGATGGTGTATTCCTGAGAGGGAAGGGAAAGAAAGATGTGTCTTTCAGGGAGTGAGAGGGATCTCATGCGCTCTCATGTTTGCAAATCTGTTTGCTCTCTGATCATTTTATCCCCAAAGATGCTGATGGGATGTCAAAGGCAACAGATCTCTTCCTCTAGATGAAGTGTCAGAACATCACTTCCTGTGGTGTGTTTTTACCCCAAAACAAGAATCTCAAGTCATATTGAGTCTGAGTTTGTGTTTCTGGACTCAGCTGCAGCATCGTTTTCTTATGCAGACACATAATTTGTCCTTAATGGAGCTTTAAATGTTGTTTGTTTGGTGCTTTCTTGTCACATTGGAGACATAAAAGCTAATTTATTCGCTGGTTTATTTACAGCTGACTGTCAATCAGCACAAAATGCTCCACTAAGAGTTTACAGACGCGGTGATCAAACGCTGCAGTGGATCATAAACCTGCTCGTGTGTGAAATACAGTCAGGAAAAACAAATGAACAAGAAACAAATACAATTCTCCATCCCACAGAATAATCTCGCTGGTAGCACACTGACACACGAGCACAGCCATTCAAGTCTCTGCCACATTTCATTAATCAATCACCACTGTCAATACTTTTTCTGGTCAATTATAGGAAAGTGGCAAGTTTGAGCAGTGCTGTGTCACAGGGTGCCAGGGTGTAACAGGTGCCAGGTGGAGGCGAGCACTTCATAAGAGAAAGGACACACAGCATTACATCTTTACACTTGAACTCATCCACATTCAGTTCATCTCATTTACAAGTAAGATCCACTCTTCAAAGTCACAGTCACAGAGTGTACAGCCGGAGCAGTGGTGCCCAGTCTCACTCTGAAAATATCTGCAGTGGTCTGGATGGCCTCCATGGACGTGTGTGTGTGTGTGTGTGTGTGTGTGTGTGTGTGTGTGTGTGTGTGTGCTGCAGATGAACTCACCATCTCTGTGTCCGACACCGGGCCAAAGCTGGTGACAAAGATGTTCGTCTTGATCTCCGTGACGTTCTCTGTTGAGAGAGCACAGCTGAGTTGGATCTAAAAAATGTTTTAGGTTTTGTTGCTTAAAGAATGACGATGATGCGACTAATAGTTTCAGCTGTAGCTTCAAATATAATGGTTGTTATACGTTTGGGGCGTGCCAGTGGTCAGATTTAAGGGTTTTAAGAATATATTGTGCAGTAAAATCAGTGCATACAGAACAAACCCGTGCTCTCTCAGGATTCATGTGAAACCAGGATTTCTCCCAGTGCTTTTCTTGTGACGATGACGTGTGGAAGGTGGCACATTATTTCTGTCATTTGAACCAGCAAAGCCAACAAAACCTCCTCTCTGCATATAAATGCGGCCCTGGCGAGCTGGGATTGGTCGTGCGGTGGAGAGCAGCTTGTTGAATGCTGAATGAAGGCCTGAATGTGTTTTTTTCTGATATGTATTTATAGACCCTCTTGTCAAGGGTAGCAACCGTTACCAGGATGTGAGAGCAGGCTTTTTGCCGTGACACATCAGGCATTTGGCATGAAAAAGCCTTGTTTCTTCCTATTATATGACAAGTACTGTACGTACGTGGGACACAAAGTGAAGCGAGGACCCAGTGTTATTAGGGACAAAATACAGAGCTGGTTGGAAATCAGCAGTATAAATGCAGTGAGTGCCACGCCACTAGAGAACGAGGGGGTCGGGGTTGGTGAAAAGGAAAAATGAAAAGCTTTCATTTCAGAATCCCATTTGAAAAGGAAAAATAAATCGTTGAATAGCAATTTGTCGGCTCTCAAGGTTATCTCCTGTTGCCAGGGTGAAGAGCATGAATACCAGCCCACAGCGCGGGGGATTCAGGCTGTGATGAGATGGCTTGATTGATTCACTCTCTCCCCACCGACAGAAGAGCGCACACATTCATGATCCTTGCACAGCATCTGACAACATTCACCTGAGCTGACAGACAGATTTACAGTCCCCCCCCCCCCGTTTCTCCAAGCATTGTCCCATGAATCAGTGAGTGAAATCACAGTGGGAAACAGGGGCCTTCCATGATAAGAGACCCGGTTAGCAGGTTAGCGTAGCATGCCGGGAGGCTGGACTGTGGCATTGTGATATTACAGAGTAACAAGGGGGCTCTGACTGTTGCTAAAATGAGAAATGGGAGTAAAAAAGGGGCCCAGCAAACCTCCAAGCCCCGGCCGGAGCCTGTTGTCGTAACCGTCCAGGAGCCCGTCCAGGATCCTGGTGAAAACCGTGCTGTTGTCGTTGGTGGCCGTCTCCTTCTGAGCCTCTGAGGACAGGCAGAGACTAGGAGAGGAAACAAGGAGACAAGGGTAGAGAGACACAGTTCAAACTGCAGGATACAGAACATGACATGGTTAGTGGGATGTTTTGGAAGTTGTCATTAATTATTGAGCATTAGCACTGCTTACAACTACCAGTAGAGATAATTAAGGCTTTGACATGTGATCCAAATGTAAACAAAAGAGCTCCCCCTCTAAATATGGCACAAAGCGAGGCATTATGTCTGGAGGAGTAGCAGCACATTGTCTGTGGACAGGATCTTACAAAGAACACAGTGTTCAGGCCCGGGAAGATCCGGGGACAGACACAGAAGACAAGGTTACACGCTGGGTGTGAAAGTGTGATCTAAAAGCCATTTATCTAGGATGAGAAGAGGACTATTCCAGTGATTTACTGACAGCGTTGCCAAAGATCTTCTTTTGCTTTTCTTGAGTGCAGGCCGGCCACTTAAGCAGTGGTGTAGCAGAGTGCAGCTGGGATATACGATCAATCAGAGCTGGCAGACATCCTCAGCCACATATTATCAACATAACAGGAAGATATTTGGCCTTTTAGAATAAGAGAACTGTAAGGAGCTTTATTTAGTTTGTTAACAAGAGTTTAGCTCTGAGTTTACCTGTTCTGGCATCCACACAGGAGCAGGAGGCAGAGCAGGAGCCTGGCCATGACTTCGTTGTTTCGAGCTGTAACAGAAAGAAAAGCACGTAACTGCATCACAAAACCACCACAAGACAGTTGTTTTATTATCCTCCAGATACATTCAACTAATCATGCACCCCCACGCACACAAAGAAAGTCTTTCCCCGCTGCGCACAGAGGCAGACCATCTCAGGAATCACTCAATCAAGCGGGACAATCTGCGCGTAATGAGGCTGCAATCTGCACCTCTTACTGCGTGAAGGACCGGGGATTGTGTTCTGCAGCGGGGTGCCCATTGTGTAAAGCCTCCACTGCGTTTCATATACGGGCCACCCTCCCCTTCCCCGCTCCTCTCCTCCACCATCACATCCACTCTCTCCATCACCAAGAACATGGCACTGAATGCCTGTTCCTATTTGCCACGCGGTGTCTAATTATAAAGAGCCGGAGGGGGAAATGAGGGTCTACCTGAACGCAGATCCAGAATCTTTGGCGTCTTCCCCTCAAACGGCGACCGGAGGCTGGGGTCTCCGTCGGCGGTGTTGAATCTGGACGATCACGGGTTCACTCCCCGTGCCTGTCGGTTGTCTCCCCTTCTTCTTCTCCTTCTCCTTAGCTTCTCTCTCTCTCTGTGTCAGTCAGCGGCCCCCCATCAGGTGGTGGTGTAGTAGTCTGGCTGGTCTTCTATAGGCTACACCGCCTTCGTCCCTTTAGCGCCTGCTGCAGCGCGTCTCCCGCATCGCCTCCAGAGGTGTTGCAGCAGCGGCATCACACGGGCTGCCTCCTCGGTGTTGTCCGCCAGCCCCGGAGGAGACCGGAGTCACTCCACATTTTCTTTTGTTCCGTGTCTCGCTGCACCGCCTGTAGGCTTCTGCCGGTGCGAGAAATGAAGCGCTGCAACAGAGGCTAATCCTTTAATAATAGGTGCTCCCCATTGGTGGGTTGGGAGGAGGAGGCGCAGCGGGAGGGGGGGGCAGATGTTAACAAAACCAGGAGATCGCAGCACAAGTGACGCTTCATCTCTAAGTGCGGCGGGGGGGGG
>JAVQJL010051521.1:0-10936 GCA_036024295.1 Nannoperca obscura
ATGTCTTGACTCTATTTTCTATTCATTTCACAACGTATGGTGGTGAATAAGTGTGACTTTTCATGGAAAACACAAAATTGTTTGGGTGACCCCAAACTTTTGAACGGTAGTGTACGTTCCCAGAATGTGCTGGGAATAACTCCAAATGTATCACCGCAGAAAGTTAAAAATGCGTTTGATGTAGAATGATAGACACATAACAACCACAGGGAGGTTTACCACCATGTGGTGTTACTATCCGGTCATTACTAATGTTACAGCGCCTCCTGTCGGCAGTCATACTGAATTACATGAGTGTAGGGTTCACGTCAGTCTCCCCCAGTGGCCAAATGGATAAGCCAGGGATTGTTGGTTGAGTCCCATCTTGGATGAAATGTCTCTCTCTCTCTCTCTCTCTCTCTCTCTCTCTCTCTCTCTCTCTCTCTCTCTCCGCTAAACAGCTAGTCTTTGCTCCCACTCTCTGCAGACCGTTGTTCAGTATGTACGTAGCTAGTCGAGGGGACAATTGTCAAACATCTAAAATAAGGCAACATTTTTCAACCAATAATGAGCAACAACAGACAACTCCATTGCCCTCCTTTGTTATTCTTCCTGTATTTCTATTTTATATTTACAGGATTTTGTCACAAATTTGTACAAACAAATTATTTTTGTGTCATTTTGAGACAAACACTTGTGTATTCATGTCTTTGTTTTTAATTATCTACATTCTATATCCACACACATCGCTATATTCCAGGGGTTTTGGGGCTCTTGAGGCCTGTTTTTGTTGTTGTGTTTTGTTTGCCTGTATTTGTTTACATTTTGGCAAATTGGCACCATCAAAAGCATATGAATTAGCTATTAGCTGTTGTTGTTTGCAGTGTACCCATGGATGTACAGACAACTATCAGTGGATTACTTTGATCCTGAAGAAAACTTAAAAACGTCATGATTTTCAGGCAAGTTCTGGAGTTACAAGGAGCATATTTTTAGTTTGTCCTTTCTATGCGGATTGATGGACATTTATTTGTGATGGACACTGGAGATAGTGATCCCCTGGGAAAGCGTAAGCCACACTAAATCTAAAAATGTGTGTGTTGTGTCTGTGTGTGCAGATTTGCTGCCCCTCTGATCTCTTGCAGCACCTTTGACCTCATGTCTCTGCAGAAAGAAAACGCCTGAAGGCTGAACGTAACCACCCAATATGTGTGTCTGTCCTGCAGGATCCTGAACTTCCGTCGTGTCCCTCCTGTGGCCGGCAGGCTTGTCAACATGACCAAGGAGATCCGAGACGTCACGCGAGACAAAAAGCTCTGGAGGACCTTCTTCATTTCACCAGGTACACGATGTAAAAGGGCAGAGCTATTGGCTTTCAGAGACTCAGCGTGAAGGGAAAAGCGTACTAACCAAGATACCTCCACACTGATTTTGAAGTTTTCAACATTCTTTTCATCACGCAAAAGTCAACGTCAAACAAAAACGAACGGTTCCCGTCTTCGTAACGCAGAGCTCAAGCTGCTTCTTTGCCCTGAATTACTGGCATATTCATTTGCATGGGATTAGTATTGTCAGGGGACTTCAGTTGGTGCCAAAGCACGACAGTTAATTAGCGATGCAACTTTTACTTTACATATTATACACGTGGAACATTTTTACAGGATTAAAATTACTGACACATCTCAGCAATTAATACAAGTCACTGAATGTCTCCTGGTTATTTTAATCTTGTGAAAAGTGGGCTTTAAATATATGTGGTGTGCAGAAAGAAGGTGTAGTCACGTTTAGTATTTGACACTGAGAAGTTATAACAAGTGATATAACAAACCACAATGTTTTTTCCAACTCTTAGCCAACAACGTGTGTTTCTACGGAGAGTGTTCGTACTATTGCTCCACTGAGCATGCTCTGTGCGGGAAACCCGACCAGATAGAAGGATCCCTGGCTGCCTTCCTCCCAGACCTGGCCCTCGCCAAGCGCAAGACCTGGAGGAACCCATGGAGACGCTCCTACCACAAACGCAAGAAGGCAGAGTAAGAGATCGATCCTGCACTCAGGCAGCGCTGCCTTCACTGAATGAAGCAGACACTGAGGGATTCACTGTAGAGCAGAGTGCTGTAGGTCCGGCTGTCAGAGGATATTCATTACACTCCCTGTCAGTTTCCAGGGGAATTATGGTGTAAATCATGTGTCAAAGCTGAGGGACATCCAAATAAAATAAAACAAACTGGATATAGATAGATATAAATCATGCCATAGAAGAAAACACTTCTTATGATAAAATAAATCCACGTCTTAGTTTCCCCAAATCATTTTAAGAATAAATTGGAACAAATTGTATTTTGCGGATGTTTCTTGCTGAGCAGAAAGCTTTCTAATTCTAATAAACATGTAAACAAGATTGTGCGTTGTTTGAAACTCTTCAGATGGGAGGTGGACCCAGACTACTGCGAGGAAGTCAAACAGACTCCGCCTTACGACAGCGGGACACGACTGCTGGACATCATGGACATGACCATCTTTGACTTCCTCATGGGTGAGCGGACATGTCTGGTGCAACACAAACAGCAGGTTTTCCACTGTTTCAGGGGTCAATAGTGGGCAAAACACTGTTGCATGCGTGCACACATGTAGTGTAAACACATTATTTGGTGTACTACATCCACTCCGTTTTTTATTTTACTTTATTTTATTTATTTTTTGGCTGAAATGTTTACCTGTTTTCCAACACAGGCAACATGGATCGCCACCATTATGAGACGTTCGAAAAGTTTGGAAATGAGACCTTTATCATTCATCTGGACAACGGCAGAGGGTAAGCCGCTGCAAAACAGTCTTACCACAGAAGAATAAAACATATATTTTTTTAAATCACGCTCAAATTGAGTGACAAAGACATTTCCTGAAGGAAAAGATGGTTATTGGTATACTTTGTGGATAATTTATAATCATATGAAAAGTCATCGACCTTAATGTGTTGGCTAAGTTATAGATTCAATGCAAGAACTTCATCATTAGGCTTTAATGCATTACAGTATACGATTCATAAACTGTAAGTCATTATAATGCACTCCTTTACAGTCAAACAGTGTGTAATACTGAGATCTTTGAAATGTGTACTATACAGAGACTACAGTATACAGTGATTGTGTATGGGAATTTACTTAAATTATACAAATTTATTAAGTATGAGAGTTTTTAAAAATAATAATGTTTTTCAGGAATAGCTCATTACATTTGCAAATCTATGCACATTTTTATGAAAACGCAGGAAACTGCATACAATTATGCAGAAGAAGAAGTATGCATGGCAACAGAAGTGTATAAGCTGCTGCACAGCAATCACAATAATCAAAAACTTGGCACAGTGCAAGTTTTTGAATACCAGTCATCATCTTGAAAACCATCCGTGCTTCCTTCTATCTTTCACCCCAGCTTTGGAAAGCACTCCCATGACGAGGTGTCTATTCTGGTGCCATTGACGCAGTGCTGCAGGTAAGACTTCTTTCCTGGTGTTTGATAGGAAAGGGTTTGATGGTTTTATTGATCCCGGTGCAAAATGTAAATGTGTCTTTCTTCAGGGTAAGGAAGTCGACCCACTTGCGTCTGCAGCTGCTGGCTAAGGAAGAATACAAGCTGTCCATGCTCGTGGCAGAATCCCTGGTGAGGGATCGCCTCAGTCCCATCCTCATCCAGCCACACCTGGATGCCATGGACCGGCGACTACGCCAGGTCAGTGCTACACTCATTTTATACAGTGCGCCTCGTTTTTATTAGAATCTTTAAAGGAATAGTTTAACATTTTAAGACTATGTGTGTTCACTTTCTTGCAGAGAGTTGGGTGAGAAGATGAATATCATGTGTCTGTTAAATAATAATTTCTAGAGAGGAGATGGTTAGCTTAGCATAAAAACTTCTATTATTGTCCAGATTAAACAAACAAGCCAAGCTAGCTGTTTCCAGTTGAAGCTAAGCTAATCGGCTTCTGGCTGTACCTTCATATTTAGGGTACAAACATTATAGTGGTATCGATCTTCTCATTGAACTCTCTGCAAGAAAAGTAAATTAGAGTATTGCCCAAAATGTTGAACTTCTCCTTTAAACATCAAGGGAAAACTGTCGTCCAGTGTGTCATTTTAAAAGGCAATTAAATCATTAAATATTATGACCATATTAGTTTTCTCCTTCATTCAACAATTAAACCTTGTTGTATATCATCGTCACTAGGTGCTGAATGTGCTGTCAGAATGCATTGAAAAGGAGGGCTACAGTTACGTTGTAGAGGACGACCTCCAGGGCCGCCAAGGGACAGACCACGCCCACACCGGCCCGCGACGGAGGTAGCTGTCTGGGGGTGCTGGCAGCTGAGTAGGACTGAATCCTTGGAGATAAGAGACTGTACAGACACTGAACTGCCTTCCTCAAACGCAGACGAGCTCCATCTGTACTGAATTTCTCAGAGGGCTTGATTTGTGCTGAACTGATAGGGAAGCCCACCTGCCTGAGTTAATAGAAGCTGTGTGGCAGTGGACGCCGGCTGGATAGGACTGGACTTTGACAAACAGTGCAGTGAGCTGTCTGGTACTGATGCTCGAGACGCAGGTGATGTCGAAGACTTCTGGATGGATCTGGGGTGTCACAAACTGATACGGAACCCCCCCACACACACACACACACATCACCCAGACTCCTTAAAATATCCAACCGTGACTCTGAGTGTAGGATAGTGTCACCGCAGCTGACCCAAACACCGTCCGACCCACCGCAGCACTACCAAACCATGAAAGTCTTGCAAGAGACGCCTTCTCTCTGTCTTGTTCAGGACCCTTTTTTTGAATTCAGTGAATTCTCTCCCCCCCCCCCCTTCCCCTCTCTTCACAAATTGAGTTATGTGTTTGTACGTATTGTTGCAAGTGTTTTGGTTGAACATTCATGCTGGATGGAGGAGGCGGCGGAGGTTGACTTCCTGTTGTCTTAACTTTCAAAATGATGTTTCATTGATTTGCTGAAAATGTTTTTATTGCATAGTGTCTTTTTAAAGATTTTATTTCTGCTGAGCCGATTCAGCTTCTATCATTGGTATTCGAGATGGAGATATTGCATTGGAGTGCAGGTTTACTCCTGGATTTGTCCATTAATTTTGCCCACAAATGTTACTCGTACTTGAGAGAGTATTTATTAAAATTCATATTTATTGTTTGAAATTAATACTGATCAGTAACACAATCATCATCAGTTTTCTGTTCAAATTAATGAGCTATTGAATTTACATCACAGTGGTGTACTTCCTCATTTGTCCAACAGAGGGCAACCTGAGCATGTGCAAAAGTAGCTGCCAGGTCCGTGCCTCTCAGTAAAGTTGACCCTCTCCATGTTTCACCCCACTGCAAGCATCAAAAATGCTTTAAAAATGGTTTATAGCTACCACAGGTACTGGTTCGATTCGTATGAGCAAGTCTCCGCCTGTGTTTACAACATTTAACCCAGCTACTGTGTCTGTTTTCATTTCTTTCAGTGCAGCAGATATGAGGTTAGATTTATGGTACTAAAAGCCAAATGTGACACTAATAGTTTTATATTATTGTTTCTTTGTAATATATTCGATGTCCAGATGTTGCTGTTGTGGAGAGATTATTTTTCAGGATGTACATTTCTTTCCTTGCCAACAGCTGATAGCGTAACTGTTGGTGTCAACGATCCGGTAACTGGCTGAAATATAATATATACAGTAGGAAAATCTAGTGCCTGTGCAATGATAGAAATACTTGAATGTCTGGTTTCATAGCGGAAAGAGGTTTGAACTCCACCCGGGTACGAGCTATAGATAAGATACAGAGGCCTACATATATGTGTGTGTGCTGACTCCATCTGTTTCATAAGGGTTTTATTATACAGTCTGAGTTTCCATAGTCCTGTGTCAGGTCAGTGTACTGTGTATGGAGGGATGGGTGGATCCATGAGAACCTTTAGATGATGTGTTTATAAAAGTGAAAATGCTTCTTTCTTTTTTTTTATTCAACTCATTGTTTCTGTGGATTTTTTTTTCATTTCTTTTCATCATGGTAAAAGTGCAATAAAACAAAACGAGCAGAATATTATAGTGATTCTATGTTTTCATCAGAAGCGACAGCCTGCGAGTGTTTTTTTGTTTAAATATGCTGGTTTAATGATGATTTAAGAGATGATTCATATTCATGTGTAATCATCGTGGAAGATAACAAACACCATAGGAAGTGAAGCCTGCGTGATCATTCAGGATAAAAAACATGAATAATTTTTTCCGTGAATGTGAAAACACGGGAAGCAGACATGCTGTCCATGGTGTTTGAGGGAAATACTGAGTGGATGCACACACACACACACAAAGAAATTTCCTTTGCAAAGAAATATGTGACTTTAAATGTTACGGCTGTGTAGCATTAAAACCTAAAAAAGTTGCACCACTGCAGGTTTTCAAGGCTTGAAGAAGTTCCATTTACTGTTTTTACCAACTAGTTGTTCCTATACCTGGTCAATTAACTTTGACAGGTAAAATCAACCAGCTAGCCTGGCTCTGTGTGCCTACCGTCACCTTAAAAGCTCACTAATACTCTTGGGAAGAAAGCGAATAAGAGCATTTCAAGAGCAACTAGTACTTTAGTTCTTTTTACTACGCCAGAGTCATCTGATGTCAAGCAGCAGCTAATATTTTTAAATCAAATGTTTTGATGATTGAACGCCGGAAGTTGCCAAAAAAAAAAAGATAGAATTCAGATCAGCAACTATATCATGTCCACTAAGGTTAAATCATGAAAATCTGAGTTGTCATGTCATCCAACAATGATGTGAAATCAGGCTTTGGCGTTACACTGAACGTCTCACTTTGTTTTGTAAAACTTGATTGGATGCCAAAATTAGACATTAGACAACTTTTTGATTCCTTAAAAGTCAAATTTTCAAGTTGTATTTGTCACGATCTTCAGCATTTTGTGCCAATGATGATTGCACTATAAATAAATAAGTTCGTCTGTCCTGGAATAATGCTTCACATCTGCAGCTCCAGTCAATAAAACACAACAGACCCCATGAGACTGAATTATTGGAGTTGGTACAAAATGAACACCCCAGTGAACACAGGCCTGTTCTGGAGGTCTTATCTGTAGCGCTCTGTAAGCCAGTGTAATTTGACAGTGAATGGTGGCAGTGAGGATGGCTGCACAGTACAGTGCGAAGGAAAATGGCCCTCAGCCCCAGCTCCGTTCATAAGCATGTTTACAGTTCCCAGTGCAGTGTTGTGTTTTCATAACCTTTCCTCGCAGAACAGCCCCCGGAAAAGCTACTTGGTTGGTTTACATAAATGCATGTACACACACAAACACACACACACACACACACACACACAGGCAGACGGAGCTATGGATGGAGGAAGTGGAGACTGAGACAACCATCAGGGGGACAGAGAGTGACCAGAGGAGAACTAAGGGCTGTAATCGCTGCGGCCGGCCGCAGACAGGACGCCAGAGGAAGCCTCGTCATGGGAGTGAACCATGAGGTGCTTATCTGATCTCACTTCAAACCAACCTGATACGATGACCTCCTCTTCTCCTCTACACTGCCTCTCTCTCTCTCTCTCTCTCTCTCTCTCTCTCTCTCTCTCTCTCGGCCCTGTTTACAGCTTTGTAATGCATCAGTCTTGTCTGGAGTGAACGGGCCCAGACGACTCCTGGCAGTGGAACGAGCTCACATATGTTGCTTTGTGGTCAAGTGTATAAAGCAAAAAAAAAATAAACAAACAACTAGACCATCCAAGTAATGTAGTACTCAGTGGTGGTGGAAGTATTCAGATCCTTTAACCTCATCTAAAGGAAAGAATTCCACATTTTAAAAATACTCATGTAAACACCATGGAAAAATCCTGCATTGAAAATGTTACTGAAGTAAACGAATATTATTATTATTATTAGCAAAATGTATTAAAAGTATGAAAAATATCAATGCAGAAAAATGGCCCAGTTGAGTGTTATACCATTATATATTACTGTATATTATATTATTTTTTGTGCTGATCCATTAACCTGCAAGCAGCACTTTGCTGTTGTATTTGGTCAAGGTGGTGCTGATTTGAACTATTAAAAGCTTGTTACATGCTGAGACATGTTTGTGTAACTTAGCTGATACCAGAAGTTTAATCAAGCACAAAAAGAGCATGTGCCAAAAATGGAGGCCCTGAAGTGTTTAAGATTACAGATAAAAAAGAAAAAAAAGAAAGACAGAAAATTCAATGACAAAACAGAAAACACAGACATTTTGTGAAACTGGAAAAGGAAACCAGAAACTAACTTTCCTCAATTCTTAATTCTAAATGGAAATCCCTCTGAAAGGGCTGTTTTTGACCAGACATGAAAACAGTGTCTTTTTTTATTATTTGGATTGTTTAAAAGTGTATTTTTAAAAAGAGAGAGAAGCACATGATGTTGACATATGTATGGCAAATTTACACTACGGCATCTTATGAAGCCACTTGAAAAATCTGGGCCTGCCCCTAACGTTGAGAACAGCGTTGACCTTTTAGCTGCTTCATTAGCCTACCAGAAATACAGAAAGCATTGCTTTAATGACTCTAGGCCTCTCCTGCACCAGCGGGGCCACACACAGAGGCCCGGCTGACCTCAGGCTGTTTTCCCGGCCTCTGTCGCCTCACGGGAGAACTTCAATTGCCCCGTTAAGAGCCCTTCAAAATACACATCCCCCTGTTTTATAGACACGGAAACAATTTATGGCCATTATAGAGCATTATAGATAGCATCTACAAAACTTCCCGTTGTTGACTAAACGTCTGCCAGGCTGGACACACACACACACACACACACACACACACACACACCCCAAAGAGTTAACAGAGAGAAAAAGAAAACAAAGATGCAAAGGATCTTGTTTGTTGGTTTGGGGCTGGCTGCTTTAAGTGCAGTTAGAGAGATTAGACTATAAAAAGAATCAAAATAAAACATGATGGTAGCCTACGAATTTAGCAGACCACCCAGAATCCTGCTGGAGGTGGGGGAGAGGTGCCATTTGTCCAGCACACTCGCTTCAGTTCCAGACGACCAGGCTGCTACTGTGAGACGTCCTGGACTGGACCGGCTTAGTCGAGTCCAAGTTAAAGGGGACCTCCACATCCACACACATGAAAGTCTGTGTTCAGGGGAGCGCTATTACACACAGTACGATAAAGTTGTATCAAGCCTTCTGTGGCTCCAGACGGAGCTGCGCGAAGTCTGCAAAATTGCCTAAAGTGATGTCACTCGAGTCAGCGTTAGTTGGGGCTGAAGACCACGAGTTCGTTAAAGAAAAGAATCTGTTGTTGTAGAGTTAGAAAGACG
The DNA here is from genome assembly GCA_036024295.1 of Nannoperca obscura. Lineage (NCBI taxonomy): Eukaryota > Metazoa > Chordata > Actinopteri > Centrarchiformes > Percichthyidae > Nannoperca > Nannoperca obscura. The sequence continues at coordinate 9,339 of JAVQJL010051521.1, forward strand.
AGAGCTTACCAGACCTCTCCGCCTGAGACTAGCAGCTCGAGGCTACATTGGCAGCTGCTAGCATAACACGCCCCGCGATCTCACACTGAAGTGTCAGCGGTTGAGTTGCATTGTGGGTAACGCAAGTGCCAGATTTTGACACACAGAAAAAGGCAATATCTCTGCTTCTGCTGAATCGTTTTCTGACTGTCCATTGTGCAACAACGTTATAGATGTTTTGAGCGAAATTGGAGGAGTACAAGGAGGGTTTCTCTGATTTAGACCAGGATCTGGGAACGGACCAAAGACAGCATCCATTCCTTGTTTAACAAAAGCAAACAGCTCAGGGTTGGTGTACGCTGCTGAAAATACAAATATAAAAAGGCACAAAGTATCCTGCAGCTATATTATGTAGCCAAGGACAGTTTCTGGGAAGTGAAGCCCACTGGCTCTGCATTTAAACATTTCCTGTTTGCTAGACTTTACTCTCTACACTTCAAACATCCTTCTACTCCACCGCGTTTATCTAATAGCTGTAGACATGTTGTTGTAACTTCACAGAATTACGTTTTGTAAATGAAATAGCATATGTGCTTTATATAGCCTATTGGGATAAATATAAATAAATCAAGCATTGCCATACAACAAGAGCTAAAGCATCTACAATATTTAAATAAATAGTATAGGCAATAATTTAACACTAAAACTTTTTATTCTAAACAATTGCCTCCATTTTTGTAAGCTACATTTTGTTCATCTCATTTGTGGAAAAATTTAAGCACAGGAGTCCTGAATTAGTAGTATATAAGTATACTTATAAATATATAAGAATGTGAATCTGAAATAAACACTTCAGCAGTGCAGAAGAGTTCAGAGAGCTCAGAGAGGTGGTCCTTGAGAGTGTGGAGACCTGCAGCCGCTCCTCGAGAGCAGCTGGGACGAGGAGGGTGGGGGTGCTGGGGGCAGCCGTCATCAGCAGAGCTCACAGTGAGTGTCAGCTGGCTGAGCAGAGCATGGTGGCAGAGCAGAGCAGCAGGACAGGGTGTTGCTGCTGGACTTTGGCCAAGAGAGTCAGAGGAGCCAAACACTTTGGATCACACATCCGACTCCTCAAGGTGTAGATATGTTTGATAACTCTCACTACCCCTTCAACTGTTTTAACTACGATGGAGACGGATACCCTTCCTCTAGCACAGACGAGGAGAAGAAAATGTGTAGACCTGCATACAGGTATTTAACATTTACATTTTTTTTATTATGTAACTTTGACAAAGCTGTTTAACATCACTTTACCTACTATCATGTCATATACAGTTATTTAGTAGATTTTAAATATTTACCTGGCTAATATTTTCTTATTTATTTTCCTTTTCTCCTTTCAAAAGTGTAAAACTACACAAAACTAAACAAAAATAGTTTCAACTGCGACCTAATACAGCTTTACACAAAATGTAAATTCAGTATAATAGATTTTAAATCACGACACTAATCAAAATTAACCTTGCTTTAAGAGGCATCATTTCCCATCAGTAGTGCGCTGTAGATGATTTTCTGTCAGAATCCAAAAATCCGATTCATTTTTTAATTTAAAATGTGATTTTGTGATTATTTCATAGGCT
>JAVQJL010051522.1:0-28915 GCA_036024295.1 Nannoperca obscura
TTTCCACTTTTAAATGTTACACCACATCACTGCCCCCCCCCCCCCCAAAAAAAAAAGACAGACAGACTTACAGGCAATCGTGAGTGTATGATTAGCCTCATGATGTGAGGGGCGGGCTCACTGTGCCCTGCTCATGAATATGTAGGCACAGGGCTCCGCAGACACTCCCTCCCTGTTGAACTTGTGTAGCCAGCTCCAGCTCGGGCCAGCAGTCAGTCAGTCAGTCAGTCAGCAGTGGGCTCGGCTGCCGCACGGCCACTGTGTGAAGTTTCTTCAATAACAAGTTGGAAACTGTCGGATAACGAAGAAGAGCAGACGCTCGGAGAAGTTGAGGGACATACTAGGGAGAGGTCTTCTATAAATCGATAACCTGTGCTCCGCTGATCAAAGTGTTGTTTCCCACTCGTGCATGTTTAAACCAGAGGAGAGCTCTGGTGCCGTGTGTCGGCCAGACGACTAGTACAAACGAGTGGCAACAGCAGTCCGGAGGCATGATTTTGAGACGGGGCTCAGTCGTTGTTGCCTTTTTACTCTGCTTTCTTGCGAAGGTATGTGGGTTACTGAACTCAGTTCAACTGTGTTTGGATGTACAGTACTTTGGTTGCATGTGCGTCGCCTTAGATGTGCACGGCTATGCTAACATTACATGTAACCATGCTTCATGCAGAAGCGGATCCAGTTAGCCCGCTGCAAGTGCACATTTAACGCAGGGCAACAAACTGCAAAACAAGACCGTTGAATGTTTCTACTTTATTTTTCATAAAACGAGGTCAACGTTTCCCATTGCATTTACTGTTCTGTCTTCAACAGGTGTCAGAGGGAACTGGACAATTCGAGTTGCAAATCTTATCGATGCACAATGTTAACGGAGAGCTGCTGAACGGCTTGTGTTGTGATGGCACGCGGAACACGGCGGATAGAAAGTGCACACGGGACGAGTGCGATACGTTTTTTAAAGTTTGCCTGAAGGAATACCAGTCGAGAGTTTCTGCTGCAGGGCCCTGCAGCTTCGGAATGGGATCTACGCCTGTCCTCGGGGGGAATACCTTTTCTTTCAGGAGCTCTGTCAGGAATGACAAATCCAGGATAGTTTTGCCCTTCAGTTTTGCCTGGCCGGTGAGTTGGAGATTTTGAATTAAAAATTAAAAACAAACCTCATCTGTTTTCCCAAGGCTTCTTCAAAAAATAGTGAGAGAGAGAGAGAGGGGGGGGGGGGGTCTGTTTGCGGGGCAATTCTGTGCAATTACTGTCCGTCACTCATTCTCACTCCCCAAAAAGTGGCTAGAAAGCACAACAAACAAAGAAGGACTTTCTCTTTTGGTAGTTAGCGCTCTGTGAATTATCTTTTTGAGGACGGACCCCCTGGTCAACTCATTATCTGAGCCAATTAACCATGCGCAGGTATTTTTCCTCCATCATCATCTGTCTATTCTGTCTAAATAGTCTTTAAACTAGTTTGCATTAAATTATCGTAAAACCTCAGGGTTCAGAGCATAAGGGCTTAACCATGCAGTGGGAAATCAAAAAAGGTGGGTAAATTATGACCTAGTTTAAAAACCATCATCGATATGAATAAAATGTTATGTTTCAAGAGAGGTCAATTGTAGTTTATTCCCCCTTAAAGCAGTATTATCTACTATGAATTGGTTGGACACTTCCCCCCTTGTCTGGCTGAGTCAACACATTAAAAGTTGAGATGAAAAGTTGGGTGAGCTGTATTCTCAGAGACCTCCCCTCCTCTGCCCCCCCAGGCAGCTGCTCATGTTGCACAGTACAGTAACTCCAGAGTGAAAACCCACTTTCTGGTTTCCTCAAGTGTCAGCTCTTCTCCGTAGAGTAAATAAATGGGCCAGACAGGCCTGTGGGAGTGTTGTAGCTCTGTGGGAGATATGATTTGCCATGCTGGAGCACATTTCGATGTAGTTAAAAAAGTAGGACTGTGCGCGCAGACTGACTGGCCCCAAAGCTTGGCCCGCAAACTCCTCCACTGTGCCTGATGGGTGAAAGGCACAGTCCACTGGTATGCGTGTGTCCAATTACATCAAGGCTATTTATACCTCGATCCTGATGGAAGTTCTTGTTGTCATTTCGAGCATTGTATGCAGCGATGGCCTCAAACAGTCTGAATGAGTGAAAGAAATGGAAGACCGTGCCTGGTTTTCTCTCATGTTGTACATTTTGTGTTACCTGTGAGGCAGGACAGATCATTAAGATTGGTGTTTTCTCTAAGATCCAATGGCCAGTAAAACAATGTTCTCAGCAGGGTAGCATGCAATTTGATATGGCCTGTATTTTTATTTGCTCTCCACTTAGACACTGGCGCCTCACGCCTTTTTAAAAAGACAACGGTTTATGTTCACGCTATGGCAGCAATAAGTTGACATGAATGCCTGGAACCAGATTAGTTTCATCTTCCTGGTTGAAAATCATTTCTACTGAACACTCACTTGACATTGAAATGGAACCTGGTGCCATTTCAAGTTTGAGGACTCTGTTAGCTTTCCTCATTTCTTTTTTGGGGTATGAATAGATGCTAAATGGCCTACATGTTCTAGACCTAATGAAGGATCTTCTTGCCATAAAGGATGGAAGATACATGGAAATACCAAAGCTAGAGGGTTATAGTGCCAGGAGATGTGTAGAAAATGACACTTCCATTGTGCTGTGTAGTAAATGTATCAATTTAGAAATATCATGTTTAGACAATTTAATACAACTCTGTTGTAGAAAGCAGGAGTTTGGAGAACCCAGCCTGAGATTTGGGGAAGAACAGAGAATTTAACGATTCTCTGTTCTTTCACTTCAAGTGCTTTACTTCAATGCACATTAACAATCATCAGGTTAGGTATGATATCACTCTTTGTCCTTTTCATCAGTTGATTGGCTGTTGTGGACAGATGGCAGTGTGGTGCAATTGGGTTGTTGGGTACTCCGAGTTCATGAAGCCCCCCCACCCCCCCTTCATCCTCTCTTGTGAGCTGCATGAAGTTGGCCTCTTGTCCAGGCCAAGGGCTTTGTTTAAGTCACGCTCGGTTGGACCCCAGGCATTTCATTGCTTTAACCTTGCCACCCACAATAACTGCTGCACTTAATGAGGCTACACACATGTGCTTAGATCAGGTAGGGCAAGAGCCAGGCATCCAGCTGAATGCTGTCGGCTGACATCTTTAACATTAGCACATCGCTGTTTTAGAGCCCTGTATGGATTCACCAGTGTCTGCTGCTTCATGCTTTTATTCCACAGAAAAGTGAGGGCCCTCACAGTGTATCAAGCAGGGACAATGGCGTGCCCTCAGTGACTACAGTGAGGATTACAGAGCATAATGGAGGCAATGCAGCTGTAATGCTAGTGCAGGGCAAGCAGCAGGAAGCAGTTGTAGTAGACTCAGCAGTGATGAAGTTGGCTCCCAGGCAAACTGTGACCTTGCCTCTGGCCACCTCAGCACATTTGCCCATGTTACACCTATACAAGGAAAGAGAAAACCTTTTTAATTGGGTTGGGTCAATCCTTTAGAGCTTTTATCAGCACTCAATCTGTTCACTTGCCAGCAAGTTTCTTTCTTGAGTAATCGCTTGTTTTACTTGAGCTGACACCCTAATTCTGCTCAAATCTGAATTCATTATACCCATATTTAACAGCTTAATTTCCTCCATCTTTCAATTCACAATGCTGCCATGTCTTCTCAGACCTGGTGCATGTTGGCATCACTGTGACTGACTTGTTGACAAGTCGGTGCTGTCTTAGAACTGGGATCAGGTGAGTCGCAGAACAATAGTCAGAGGGTGAGCGCCACCAGCAGCTGTGGGAGTAATGACATGTTTGTTTTATATAGTCTGCTCTGATGTGGCAGTTAAGTGCAAATTACTCAAGTGAAAGAGGGAAAAGAAACATTTTCTTCCCTTTTTTCTCCTAACCTCACCCTGTCCTCTACTTTAGGGACGTTTTCAGTGTACTTGCAGTGTTGTGTCAGTGTGACTTTACATAATGGCTTATGATATCTGCTTATCAGAGTTGTTTAAGCTGTATGAGCTGCATAGAAAATGCATTTAATTTGGATCACCTGCATCCTGTTTTTGTTTCCTTTTAAGGTTGGTGACCCTTGCAAATAGCGAATGACTGGCTGCTTGTTTAGTTAAAAGCTTGATATGACTTTCATTCCTGGTCCCGGGTTCATGTTTTTGATCATGTTTGCCTTGCTAGAGATCCAAAATCTGTTTGCCGAGTCTTTTGTTGTAGTTGGCAAGAGGGGAGATTCTTTCATCGGGGTGAGGTTCTGTCATATCCCCGGGCTGATGTACTGTTACAGTATATTTAATAAGCTGTTGATTGTACAACAGTCTTTCTCCAACCCTCATTGTGATGAAACTCTCTAGGCAGACAATGCATTCCTTCCTTCCCAGTCCATCAGGGCAGCCAGTGGCTTTGAAGGTGATTATGAGAGATGTCTTTTCAAGACTGAGCCTGGCAATGGCAAACAGGGTGTGTTACTTCCCAGTCCCAGTCATTGGTTGGATCTCAGTTTGATACCATTGAAGTGATTGACTCAGGAAAACTGATACAGAAAGTCAACATCCTTTTGACTGGACTGTTGACATTTCCTCTGTGTGAGTGTAGGCTTAAACCAGTCTAATCTGTTGTGCCTTGCCTTAACTTAGACCTTTGGCTTTTATTTTGTGAGGCCTACATCTTTTTATTTTGTCAAATTACTTTGTTCAGGTGTGTGTGTGTGTGTGTGTGTGTGTGTGTGTTGGGAAAATTCCCCTACTGAGAGGATTCGGTAGTGTTCTTTGGCAAGTCATTGTGATTCAAACTGGAATGATCTTTATCGCTTATGTTGCTTGTCTGTTGGACAGTGTCTGCTTGGCCAGGCAAGATAAGCAGACATATGGCCACACTTATTGCACTTGGTGTGTGTGTGTGTGTGCGCACGCGCTCTGTACTTCAAAGAGAAGTTGTGAGTCAGCTGGGAGCCTGGGAAAAGTGAACCTGGCAGTGGCAGATGGTTCCAAGCTGATAACCGCCAGGGAGTTATGGAGTGTTAGTGAATGAGGAGTCAGGCAGTATCTCACTTTCTGGAAGCAGTTATTTGGTCTGGAACTAAACATCCCAGTAATGGCGAGGCTTGCTTGTTAGATCAAGCCAATATGATATTACTGTTGGATAATACAAAACCTTTGGATCTTCAGCTGTAGTTAACTTGATATGAACCCAATGAAACAGGAGCTTTCAGACAAGTCAATGAATAGTAAACATTTGTTATCTAAGGCGACTGTTTTACATTTTTTACATGTTTTTATGGTGTAGGCCTTAATCATGTTTATGTAGTATTAATACGTGATCAGACTGTGGTGGTAATGATGATCACAGTGCTGAAATAGCTTTCATGTTGAGGCAAGTCCAAATCGTGCAAGATCTGGGTGTGTCGTCATGTTGTAGATCTGCCTTTTTAAAGAGATCAGCCAATAACCAATTAGACTAACCCCAAAGTGATTTAATGACTTTCCCCCCCGTCAGTTGTGGACACAATGTAAAATGTTGTTGTGTAGCAGGTGAACCAGGCTTGTTGATGTTTTCATTTGGCAGGGATCCATTGTTGTTTCTGATAAACTGATAATGTGCTGCTTGATAATGCTCAGATTGTCAGGTCACTGAAGGGTGACCTAACTGTAGTAGAACACAAATTATAAAGCTGGACAGGGTTTTTCCCCTCACTTACGGCTTCTCATTTTAGTCACAACTGCGGCAATTTAATGTTGCAATGATCATTACTTAAAGAAAGTAATAATCTAGTCAGTGATGTTGCATTTGAGTTCCCGTTTTTTAGGATGAGCTCACCTCGTGTACTCCTCTGTGTCATATACAATATGTGGGAATATGTGTTTTGGGAGGCCATCTCAAATAGATTTGCCCCAACCCAAAAGTATTTCAAAAGATTATGTGGACATGCAGTTGGGAGTGCAGAATGATGCGTTCATGTGCAGAATGTAAAAATCCCTCCCCTAATGAGAAATTAATGCTAAAGCTCTTTTGCAACAGAGTTCTGGACACATGAGGTTACCACCAAAGCAGTAACCTGATCCTGCTTAATGCGTGAAGAGAAGCCAGAGGACTCTTGTTCTTAGTGTTAATATAACTACCTGTAGGTTGGGTCGTAGTAGTACATGATTAGGTATCTCGTTACCACTGACTCACTCACCCAAGCTCTGTGTCAAGTGATTGCAGCCAGTTGTGAGTCAGAATATACTGTAAAGCCTGTGTTGCTGATGAGCACTGCATTTCAAACAATAGCTGACCTGATTGCAGTGGAATACTGGCACAGGATGAGACAAATGTCTCCTGAAAAGATGGAAAGTTTAATGGCTGACAAAACAAGGTGAAGCCACGAGAAAAAGGTCCTGGAGTGAGTCATACCCTTAAACGTGGTGGGGGGTTCCTTCAAGCAGGTTTGTTTACCATGAAGTCATCACAGCAAATGGGTCTGTAGTCGCAACGCAGAATGTCTGAAATGCCTCTGAGCAGCGCTGCAAGGGGCAAGCATGTGTGTGACTATAACACGTAGGTGTTTCTAGTCGCTGCTCGAGCGCTGTAAGTGGATTACACTTCCTCACAATCGCATACTTTCTCTCTGAGTTTGTCATGCGCGCTCGCAGACACATTGTCCGTTCCCTCATGACTGTGGCACAGGGCAGTGTGAATGCGTAAGCTGATATTGGTGTGATCACTACCGACCCTAAATCAGACAAAGCATTTTCGGGAGTGCTGAAATCAAGACGGGCCCTCCAGAGTGTAGCATTCTTTCAGCTTCTCTCTCTCTTTCTCTCCTCTCTTCCTCTCCGTCACACACATACCACTTCTTTTTTTGTCTCTTAATTTTTCTGCCTGTTTTGACTTTGCCTAAAAAGCAGTATCCCTGAGCACTTTAGTCTGGATTGTTAAAAGCATTCATAACACATGGCATTAAAGGTTTATAAATCAGCATAAAAAATCTTCATGAAAATTCCATATACACAACAGCAGTGACTCTGTGCTTTCTCAGAACACTGGATGTCATCCACCGACTTCTCTCGCCACATTTGTGGAAAAACTGTATTTGGGAAAAACTACAAGAGAGCAAGGTTACGTAGCGGAGATGAAGACATATTTGAAATATCCTTTTCTAAGTGCTATTTCTAAATTTGGACTTCTTCTAGTCATTACTTGAGAGTCTGTCCAGTGCATCCCTGCTGTATCTGGCTGGTTTTTGGGGCATCAGACACCCTCCTGCTGGGTGGGCGTCCACCTAGACCAGACCACTGCCCATGTGTCTGTCATCCTAATCGTTGCAACGCAGAGACCTCTGCACCGCAGCGAGCTTATCCTGTCTTAATCAGATTAATGGGACCATTGTTTTAAGTTAGCAGTTAGCAGCTTCGATGCTAGGCCTTGTTGTAAGCTAACTCAATGAGAGAGAGATGAAACTTCATTGGCAAGGCTGGAGAGGTCATGGGAAATGGGGAAAACATTGTGGATTTTTAAACCTGACTGTTGATAGGGCTGATAAGATGATTTATGTTCTGTCAAAGTATTAAACATGCACTATGTGATATCTGTTAAAGGGGATGTGTTGGAACCACCCACAGGTTAATCTGCGAGGTTACTAACAAACAAAAGGCTGTTCTGTGGTTTGCTGCTTTGTCAATACGTTTTTACGAAACATTTATCACTTTGAAGTGTAAAGTTTATAGTATTTTTTATGGTGCACTGCTTGCTTGATGAACCTGCTCTCTAACACTCCTTGTATCACTGTCTTGTCTTCCTCAGAGGTCCTACACTTTGATAGTGGAAGCCTTGGACTTCAACAATGAAACCAGTGGTGAGTATTTGTCCTTGTCTGGCATCTCCATCTAGCCTTCCCCTCTCTTTTTTGCTCCCCCCTTCCGCCTCCCTCATGGCAACGTCTGGGAGGAGTTGTGTTGAAGGTCAGAAGAGGAAGTTTATTCTTCCTGAACCCCCTGCCCTCTTCCACATGGTCCTCTGTGTGTGCGTGTGTGTCTGTGTTAAGAAAGTGTGTTGACAGGTGCCTGTAAGGCGGGAGAGCAGGACGGGGAAGTGAGGGGGAAGAAGTAGAAGAAGCGGAGCCAGGGCCCGGGGGGCGGGGGGGCTTCAGACATAGAGAAGGAAATGTGGTGAGGTAGAGGGGTACTGAGGGGGCCACGCTTGCCCCTCTATGAAAATGTTTTCATTTGGCCGATGACTGATGGCAGGTGCTGCCAGTCAGGGTCGGGGTCACACTGTCTCTCTGTCACTGAAGCGTGAAACACAGTTCATCCGGTTGCCCAGCTCAGCCCTAACCCTAACCAGCCTGCAGTCACAATGCGGGGGGCTGAGGCCCCTGAGCTGTGCTGCTGTCCCGCAGGTTAAAGTCACCTCAGGCACAGGTGGGCTGCAGACTGAGCTCAGAGCAAGTGCAGTGGAAGACTTTTTAGTGTAGTCTTCGTAAACTGTGGACGTCCTTCCCATGAATGTGGGAAGAACAGGGTGGTAACATGCTAAATCTAAACCTGATTGCCAGGTTTGGTTCCTGCCGTTAACTATGTTGGGATTCCTGGTGGTTGTCAGATTGGCAACAGCATGGTGATTCCAGCTGAGGGAGGGCCTTATCCCATGCTTGTTTATGCAGGCCTGTTCGAGGTCAACAAGGTTTCGGTCTTTTCTGCTGTATTTGCCGCTCCCCAGAGAGCTATTAGGGCACTCGTGTGAAAAGCCCCCTGAATGTACACAGTCAATGCTGGTTAAGTCCCTCTGAGCTCCACCAAACTAGCTCACAGCTCGGATAACTTCTTATGTTGTGACTATCCTAATTGATATTTAAATGCCAGCTGATTCCTAATCACAATTAAAGCTTGATATATATTTTTTGTTTTGTTTTATACTTTAAATTTGCAAGCATTATTATTTCTAAATCCAAACTCCCGAGAATTTTTTCTTATCTGTGTATATGCAGTGTTTGTCCCTTTTTTACAGTTTAAAAGTTTTGACTTTCTCTCTATAAAATGTATTTGATACTCAAGCATGACCTTTCTAAGCTTTATAAAGCTTGTATGATTTATGTTTAGCTCGAGCCAGGCAGCAGGTAGTAAGGATGTGCTACTCCTGAAACTGCAGGCCTGCAGTCGGTAGAGAAATGCCACACAGCTGAGCTCTGGATTCCAGACCACTGTGAAATGTTACCGGGCACTGTGATTTCAGGAGCCCCCCCAACCCCCATATGCACCACAGCACAGTAAATAAATGACAGCAGGCGTCCCCCACTGCATTGCATTGCATCATACTACACAGAGGAGCGATTCACCCAGCGGTCAGCCACCTCTGCTCATGTGAGTGCAGTAAATAACAGCTGTGACAAATTTTTCATTCTCTCCCAGGTGGAATATTTAGATATCTAGTAGCGAGTGCTACATGTGAGAGTGAATGAGTGGTGTCAATGTGCAGGGCTTGTATGGATCTGTACAGTGTAGCGTCTGGAGAGTTTGGTCACTTTGTGTGTGTGTGTGTGTGTGTGTGTGACGCTCATCACAGCCCTTGGCTCCCAGGTCAGTCCTTGCCTGTTTGACAGAGCCGTGACCTCTTAATGTTTGACATGAAAATAAGCTTGGGTCTAAGTCTCTGTGTTTTTAAGTCTGAAAGTATTGCACAATCACAACATAGGCTGGGCGTTCACTCCCCATCTGAAGTATAGATAAATACTTGCAAGTGTGTGAAAAGGAGTTGACTTAAGACCTTTTTGACTGCCATTCTTACAAGAATGTGTGTGAAAAGTGCTGATGGCACACTGGCAGGCTTCCCAGCAGTGACTGTGGCATTGGTGTCCTCGCACTGTAATTTATGGTGGCTGCGGTTCTGTCCTCGCCAGAGCAGATGCAGAGGGCAAGATCTGAGACCAGTAATATCCTTAAGCTGTAAACCTGAGAATCAGAAACCAACCAGGGAGAGTTGGAGAGGGAGCGTGAGAAAAAAAGCAGTTAAGAGTGCTCATTAAAGGAAGACTTCTCCTTTTTTCTGCATTTCCTCCTTGTACTTTTCTTCCTCTCCAGCACACATAGTTGTTTTAATTACATATAATCTGCTATCTAAGAGATCTTCTGCAATTTGTGTCAGAAATTTTTGGGCATTTTTGAGTTCCCACTGTATGATCATGGATAACATTGCAAACCCCAAATGTGTAGTGTAGGATGCATTCTGCTTTTCTCCCACTGGCTCAGACATTTGATGAACACTAACTTGTGTTAGATACATAAAAAAAAAAGTTTTACAATAATTATGCAGTCAATGTTGATTGTGTCGCAATTTATGTTTTAGGTGCAGATGGGAAGCTGATAGAGAAAGCCTCTCTTTCCGGCATGATCAACCCCAGCCCACATTGGCAGAAGCTGACTCACAATGGCCCTGTGGCCCAGTTTGAGTACCAGATCCGAGTCAGCTGTGACGAGCACTACTATGGCTTCGGCTGCAACAAGTTTTGTCGGCCCAGGGATGAGTTCTTCGGGCATTACACATGTGACTACAATGGAAACAAGACCTGTCTGGAAGGCTGGTCTGGACCTGAGTGCAACACAGGTAAGCCCTGCGGAAATGGCAGCATGCAGTGATGGATGAGATCACTTCAAAATGGAAATACTGGTGAAGACAGCAGCTCGAGACAGTCGGATTAGTATTTATGACTATGAACAAGTCTTCTAGAACTAGAAGCCAGACTAATCTGTGATTCATGCTGATGCACTTCTGTTATGTAGTTTGCACTGAATGGAGGACTTTGTTTCTGAACTCTCAAAGTGCTTCCCTCTTTCCTTTTCCATTCAAATAAAGCTTTTCATTGCCTGTGTGACCAGGAAAAAACTTTTATCCCCAGTAAATCAGCCTGGGAAGTAGTCAATTTCATATTAAATATTTTACTGTTTGATATGTCAGGCTTGGTTGTTTGTAGATAGCAGTGTTTATTTTCGCAGGCTGAAATTTCATTGAGGGTAGTAATTGTATTATTTCATTGCTCTAATTAAAATGTGCAAAAAAATGTAAGTTTGAATGTAGTTACCAGGCAGTGATTCTTCTTCTTTCTTTTCTAGCTATTTGTCGACAAGGCTGCAGCACTGAACATGGATCGTGCAAGGAGCCAGGAGGATGCAAGTAAGTGACCTATGCTGCTCTGAATGATTTATTGGTCTTTTATCAATGATTTTACTGCATTTGTTTTATGTAAAATGTCAAACATGGTTTGTTGAAGTGCCTTTACTTATTATGGAGGCTGGTGCCAGAAGCCTGTGGTGTGGATCATTCAGATATGTAGGGATTGTGTCCAAGCACCAGTTCTGTCATGGCAGGGATCTTTCCCTGTACGTGTTTGGTTTTCTGGCCAAGAGGCTATCAGTGCTCAGGCTTTAGCAGAGATGCTGGCTGAGCTGCAAATCTCTCGTGGAGCTTCGGACCCGAGGTGCCAGTCTGAGAAAAGGAGAAGCTCAACTGCCAAGACTTCATGTTGGAAATGTAGCCTATGTGTTTCCCTCTAATGAGGCAAGCGTTATCAGCCAAATCGTGTGTAACATTCGGATGAGCCTTAAAGTGTATTGTTTGTGTAGCTAATGGCTTCCTAATGCTGTTTATGCACCCAGCCAGAGGAAAAGCCAGACGCAGATGGATATCAGAGCTGGGGCATTGTGTGCAGTAACAGTTCAGATTCTCATCCTCATCCTGGAGGCCCTGCACTGCCCGACTCTTCCCACAGCACAGGCATTGGTTGCTTTCTTAGTTGTCTGATTATGTCATAAATCAAGGACCAGGATCATGTTTGTACATTTTCTGCTGAAGCTTGGTTGTTTTTCCCAAGCTTTTGACATAATCAGGTTTCTTGTAAGTGCTTGCACAGAACAAGAGGTACAGTTGCTTTAGTCTCTGCACAGGTGTGGCCATATTTAAAGCTCTGGGTTTAACTCGTTTTATATGCACTCTGCCAACAAACTCTCCAAGCAAGCTCTACTACTGTTTTAGTCAGTCAGTAGTTTCCCATCGTTGGGCTGTTGTATAATGTTAAACAACAGCAGTCTAGTAACATTGGCTGTGGGCTAGTGCCGCCTCCTTGTCACTAACTTTATGTCAGCCGAGCCACAGCTAATGGCGCTCTGTGGGATTTTCTTTTAGCCTGGAGTTTTTAATGATACCCTCAGTTTTCATTGTTACTAATAGAGTAATAATAGCGCACCTGTGGACCAAGAATGCCACACTAGAAAAGTGGTTTAAAAAGCATTAATTGCACAGCCTCAGCATACAGATTCTTGAAAGAGGTCTGATGTTTACGTTGAGGGTTAAAATCTTTATGTGCATCAGCAGTGCTGCACAATGTAATGTCACATTCCCCAGTAATTTGACTGTGTAATAACTGTAAATGATTTGGGAACCTGCTGAGGAATCCTGCTCCGTTTCTCATGTAGAGGATTAGCACGCTTTTAAGAATAGCCTCTTTAATCACAGACTGAGGTTTACTTAACGACCACGTTTATTTTTACAGTCCGTCCGTTTCTTGGGGCTAATCAGCGCACCGCCCCCCCGAAGGACACTGTGTTTCCTGTCACTAGGCTCCACAGCAGCAACTGTATCGCCACCTCGCCACCTTTTAAAGAGTGGACTTATCAGTCAGGCTGGATTGCCGTCTTAATTATGGAGCCTGGGAAGAAAAGGGCAACATTATCAGTGCAATTATGGACCTGGACATTTCAGTGGTCAGCAAGCTGTGTTCCCCACCTCAGCCTTGGGCCACAAGCCTGACTCCTGACTCATGGGAACCAGGATGAGCAGCAGTATAACAGCCGAGAGGAGGGCTAAACACTACTGCCAAGCCACAGGCACGGTGTTGTTAAAGGGAGAGTCTGGCCGCATGCTAATGTTAGCTGCGCTAAAGGTCCCATTGGAACTGTAATTTAGTGTTTTGTTTTTTTCTGTTAGGTAAAATGCTAAATACTCCTCTGTTTCCCTGTCCCCAGTATTGTTTAAAAGCTGTTGCATAAACACCATGCTACTTAAGATTCATTTGTGGTCTTTTAAGACGCAGCACAGTTGTGAGGGCAAGAATACTGCCTCTTTGTTTGTTTCATTTGTGCAGCTCCATGCTGTATATGGTAATGTGTAGTTCATTAAGTTCAGATTACCGCTGTATTGCTTGTGAAGGAATTTGGAATAAACAGAAGATTAAGATATTAGCATTTTTAGATACCACAGGGATTATCTGACCGCACTGTGATTTTGTGAATTTGCCTGAATGTCCTGCATGTTTGCTGTGGTGTGTGTGTGGGGGGGGCAACTGATTCTGAGGCTGACAGCATGGCTCTCTGTGTGTCTGCAGGTGTCTGTATGGCTGGCAGGGCCAGTACTGTGACAAATGCATCCCTCACCCTGGCTGTGTACATGGCACCTGTGGAGAGCCCTGGCAGTGCCTGTGCGACACCAACTGGGGCGGCCATCTTTGCGATAAAGGTTAATTCCCTTCTCTAATTTCGGTTGCAGTCTCTGTAGGAGCGGCCTTTGTTGTGTCAAAACAAACTAAAGCTGTGTGAAATTTTCCTTTCCCAGATCTGAACTACTGTGGCACTCACCAGCCATGCCTGAATGGAGGAACGTGCATCAACACAGGACCTGACAAGTACCAGTGTACATGTGCTGAGGGCTACTCTGGTGCCAGCTGTGAGAGAGGTGAGTGTCTGATCTTCTGCAAGATAGCTTTCCTGCTAGCAAGCTTTAAAAGGCACTCCTCCAGTATCACAGAGAAACGTGTCTTGAGTGATACTCAGCCTGTGAAAACTGTGAAAAATGTTTAATGTCTTCTATAGCTTTTTAGGGAGCTATCAAGTTGCATTATGGGAAGTGTAGGAACCTGTCTTCTCAGAGGATGACCATCTTATGACTATCAGAATGTCTTGTCCTTTGCTGCTTCTATTTGGACTATTCTTTGTTTAATTCCTCAAACAATTGCTCAACTTCGTGAAAGTGCAATACTAAATCACCTGAAGGCGACTTAAATTTGATGTCACTGACTGAAGGAAGTTATGTTGGTCTGGCTAAATCATATTTTTAAATTTAATTTGGCAAACTAAATAGAGCAAAGCAGCTCCAAGAACCTCCCCTTTTTATTTATTGTTTATGTATAGGACAATATACATTTGGAACCTAAAGATTTGATCTCATTGGGGTCTCAAACTCATGCTTGCAGTTATAATAAATGGGAAGGTCCTGGGCTTGCTGAGTTTACAGACAAAAGGTCAGAGGTGCCTTGAGTTTGTAATCAGAGGAGGTGGTAACTCGGCAATAATCTGTTTCCACTCCAGCTTGAGTGGCCCCCAAGTCAGGTAATCCACCGGTTTGATCTTCAGGGACCAGTCGTCCCTTTGCTCCTGAGGCACTCGAGACAGATGGGTGTGGTACTAGGGTTCAGCTGCTGCGAACACTTACCATGGAGATGATGGTTTTTTCCTCATTAAATCTGAGCCTCGCGGGGTGCTGACAGCTTAACTGCAGAGATGTCAGGAAACCGTGCCCTTCGTAACAGGAGGTCCTCAGGCCAGGGGATACGTCAGGCTATTGTAACACGGAGGCCCCAGTGTGCAGCGCTGCATCCTCTCCCCTCCCTCCTCCTGATGGCATACCAAGAGCCGTTCACTGATCACCTCCAACCGCCTAGTTATTCCCAGAGTGAATCATTCATTTTTGATTCATTTGGGACCCACTCGTCCATAAAGGAGAAACTGCAGGGCAAAGTCTCCCCCTGTCCCGCTCGCCCTCCCGCCAGTCTCTCATCTTGTGCCGCCTCTCAAAAGAAGAATGGCGGGGAGTCAGAGGGAAGTCACGGTGCGTTGGTCAGGTCAACTTAGCATGAAAGATGATTTCCTGGTGGTGTGGTCTGCCGGGCGGGTAATGAGAGTGAGATGGGGGATTCTGAGCGGGCTTTTTAGGCAGGGAGGAGGAGGAGGAGGAGGAGGAGGAGGAGGAGGAGGAGGAGGAGGAGGAGGAGGAGGAGGGGTAGACAATAAGTGAGGAAAGGAGTCAAACCATGGGTGTGTTCTGCTGACAGAAGTCCCGGGCAGAGGAGTGGGCTTTCATAGGGACGAGTGTCAGAAGCTGAAATGCATTCTTGTATCTGATTTGTTTTCTTGTGAATAATAGGGCAAATGCCACACAGTCTCGTCATGTCACAGTGAAAGATTCTCATGGCAGAACAACATCCGGTTATCAGCCAAAATGGGTCAAGTTTGTCCAACACGGTACATTTATGTGATTAAGAGTTGATCACAAAATAAGTGTCGTCAATTGACAAAAGGAGTGTCCAAGGGCAGACTTTTCCTCTTTAAAATGACTCACCAGGGTGTGTGTGTGACCTGTTTCCAAAATGTTCTTTTTCTTTCTAGCGGAACATGCCTGTCTGTCGAATCCATGCGCTAATGGAGGCGGCTGTTCAGAAACCAGTCAAGGCTACGAATGTCAGTGTGCGCCAGGCTGGAGCGGCTCCTCCTGCACCATCAGTAAGAGTTCACTCAACCTGCACCCATTAAATGTCAGTAGCCTCATATAGAAAATCACGTTGAATAACCAGAACTCTTCTGCTTTAGATGTTGATGACTGCTCTCCAAACCCCTGTAACCACGGGGGTACCTGCCAGGACCTGGTTAACGGTTACAAGTGTCACTGTCCTTCACAGTGGACAGGGAAGACGTGTCTGATAGGTGAGCCACCCAGCCTCTTTTTCTCTTTCCACCACTTCATGCCTTCCAACTGCACATGCAAATGCCACCAACCCCTTCTCTTCGTCTCTAGATGCCAACGAATGCGATAGCAAGCCTTGTGTCAATGCCAACTCATGCCGCAACCTGATTGGTGGATACTTCTGCGAGTGCGTGCCTGGTTGGATGGGGCAGAACTGCGACATCAGTGAGTTGAAGGCTGTCAGCTGCAGCTGTGGAACAGGACACCTGTCCAGCTCCGGCCTCTTCTTTCTCTCTGTTCATTCGGTACAGGCTGAATAAAAGCAAGCGTTAAGCAAACAGTAGAAAAAGTGCAGTCTTTTCCTTTAGTGTAAATGAATCTGCTGTATGATTATTAGCCCTGTATGTGTGGCCAAGGCTGTGGTGATTAAAGATTACTAGTTTCACTTGGCAGCAGACAGGATAACTCAATACTGTGTTGCACTGATTCTGCAGCCGTGTTATCCAACTCTTGCAGAGTTCTCTATAGCTCCGACAGTGTTTTTAAAGGCCCCTAGCATGGGAAACATTAAGCACAGACTTGACTATTTAGTCAAGCTGTTCAGAATTAATCCTCAGATTTGTTTTCCTGTGCAGATATAAACGACTGCAATGACCAGTGCCAGAATGGAGGGACTTGCAAGGTACGTGTTGGGTCACAAACCATGTAGCTTTATCTGGTATCTCTACTTTGTCTGCCAACTTGTTTGTTTTATTGTCGGATTGTTGAAGCCCGAGACATTTACAGTGGTTATATAAATAGCTGCTGTAAACTGTTCTCTCCAAACCGACAGTGGAATTGTTGTGGAATTCCTCTCTGAAATCAAATCTGAGGGGAGTGGGTTCAGAAGGGGCTTCTAAGGGAGGGACACACAAGTTTCTTGACCACACTAGATTGAATTACCATAAACATTATTGTGTTGAACCCGTGCCAGGAAAATGTGTTGAAATAATTGCGTAGCTGTGATAGTGTACCTCCAAAATTGTCGCCCCCCCCCCCCCCCTGCCCCTCAGACACACTCTTCATTCTGTTCTCTGGTTTGACAGTTATTGTTTGGACCCCACCCTGTCAAAGCATTTCATCAAATGTGTAGTTGCATGAGGTTAACTCTGGTTTCTCTCTCTCAGGACTTGGTAAACAGCTATCGTTGCATGTGCCCACCTGGCTTTGCCGGCGAGCATTGTGAGAGGGACATCGACGAGTGTGCGAGCTCGCCGTGCCTGAACGGGGGGCGCTGTCAGGACGAAGTGAACGGCTTCCAGTGCCTGTGTCTGGCTGGCTTTTCAGGAAACCTCTGCCAGGTGAGACACGACTCCCACCACTGTCCCAAACACAATTTAAGCACACATGCGTGTAGCTAGCATGTTAAACCCCCAAGTCCCCTTTCTGCCCGCATTGCTATATCTTTGGGTTCGTTGTAAAGTTTTCCTGCCCCACCCTCTTAAATGCTTGTTGTTCCACAGTCCTCCTTTTTAAAAGGGAGTGCTTTGTTGAAGCTGCTCCTGGCTACAGCGGGATACATTCCTCAGTGCTGAAGCCCAGACTCAGAGGACGGCTCCTATGTCTCTGCCTTGTTTTTCCCCTTCCTCCGAGTGCTGTGCGTGTGTTGTTTCCTGGCACAGCCTGTAGGGAGGATGCTGTGGGTTTTGCTCTGTTTAGTGTAGCAGAAACTATGTCAGCTATCAGGTTCACCGTTCTCTATTCAATACCTTTGTGCCCTAGCTGGATATCGATTACTGCTCTCCCAACCCATGTCAGAACGGAGCGCCCTGCTTCAACCTGGCCACAGACTACTTCTGCTCGTGCCCTGAGGACTACGAGGGCAAAAACTGCTCTCACCTCAAAGACCACTGTCGCACCACCACATGTAAAGGTACGTCTCCTGCCTGCAACAACCACAAGCCCCTTCGCGCTTTGTCTTTTTCCAGAATGTTTCTGTAAGGTGATCTGGGTAGGGTGCTGTAATAAAATGCTGAATAAGGCCAGGTCTTCACTATTTGCCTGAACGCTTTTCCCATGAGGGCAATACCTATATTTGTTCAGTTTCGTGCACTGAACTTTCTTGGCCAAGGTGAGAAGTGCTTTTTTTTTTTGGGTGCTGCTGGAGCTCTCTTGATGAATGCCCCCTCCATCTTCTCAAAGCTTTTCCAGTGATTCTCCCCTCCTCTGAGTTCCTTGAAAATCTGGCAAAAGGCTGATAGCACCGTGTGTGTTCTTGGTAATGACTACCTCTTCTTTTTCCCCCTCAATGAATGTGCACATTTGTGTGTGTGTGTGTAATTGAGTGAGTGAGTGGACCAACCACGGAGTCAGATACCAGACGGTGAGATTCTCTCTGCTCTTGGCAAGAATTAAGTGATTACAGGGGAGCCAATTCACCTCGCTCTCCTAACCTGATCAGACAGGGGGAAAGGAGGGGATTTCAGTGCAGGGTGAAAAAGATCACTCTGAATTGCTTATGAAAGCATAACAGCTTATCCCTGTTTCTTTTATCATTCAATTGTTTTAAAAAGGTAACAGTTTTTCTCAGGGGATAGGAATTTGTAGCCAACTTGTTTGCATTCTCTGTACAGGCCTCTTACTTTGTAGATCTCTTTCTTCATCTCTTACTCTCTTGCTCACTCTCTCTATCACTTGTTGGCTGCTTAATACAGACTAGTCAGACTAGATGCCGCTAAACTAAATTCCCATCCCTCCTTGTCACTTGGAAACAACAAACCGCATTTTATGATTTGAAACCAATGTTTGTTCAAACAGGCTTCGTCAGTTGTTTTACAATCACTCACTTCTCTCCCTACAGTGATTGACAGCTGCACAGTCGCCGTGGCGTCCAACAGCACGCCGGGAGGAGAGCGCTACATTTCGTCAAATGTGTGTGGACCTCACGGCCGCTGTCGGAGCCAGGCCGGGGGCCAGTTCAGCTGCGAGTGCCAAGAGGGCTTCAGGGGCACCTACTGCCACGAGAGTAAGCCAGATACCACACACACACACACAATACAGAATACAAGACTAATTCAGATCAGATTGGCCTCTGCAAAAAACATTCTCAATCTCACATTTCTCTCTCTCTAATTTTATTTCTTAAATTTCAGACATCAACGACTGCGAGAGTAACCCGTGCCGCAATGGAGGCACCTGCATCGACAAAGTCAGCGTGTACCAGTGCATCTGTGGCGACGGCTGGGAGGGCGACCACTGCGAGATCAGTGAGTAGGACTGCTTGTCAAATCACCTCAAAACAGACCCACACCTCCTTCATGGGACTATTTAATCCATTCAGTCAACATTAAAAGTCTGTTTGAAGATGCATTTTACATCAATCACACTCCCATCTGATTGTCTCCACCAGACATCGATGACTGCAGCACCAACCCCTGTCATAATGGAGGGACATGTCGAGACCTGGTGACTGATTTCTTCTGCGAGTGCAAGAATGGCTGGAAGGGAAAGACATGCCACTCCCGTAAGAGCCCTTTTTCCACACCTGTGTATTCTGTCTGTGCAAGCATATGGTATGTGGTTATGGCTGTATATCATTACTCAGTCTTCTATACTGTTATGTGTGTGTTTATTCCGACTCATGTGAGTGCACAGCTTAAGCATCCCTAAGATTTTAAATGCTCCCTTCAGGCGAAAGTCAGTGCGACGAAGCCACATGCAACAATGGAGGCACCTGCCACGACGAGGGCAACACGTTCCAGTGCAAGTGTTCCCCAGGGTGGGAAGGTACAACGTGTAACATAGGTGAGTCACACAGTCATGGCGGTTTGGTTCAATGTTTCATATTTACACACACACACACACACACACAGAGAGAGAGACACAATTACTTTGAGGGAGAGCTCCGTCTTTCTTGAGACATTAATCAGATCTGTCAGATCTGCGAGGTCCACAAACAGTTTTTATCCCTTCACTCTGTCAACGCCCCCCCCTCCCTTACCATCTCCCTCCTTTCCCATTTCTCCCTCTCCCGTGAGTGATGACAGATATCCGCTTAAAATCCCTGATTGCACTGACAATACACTTCAAAGTTGTGGAATGCAGATTCCCTCCGAGAAAACGGAAACCCGACCGAAAAAAGCCAAACCAACAGCAGTCTCCTGTGATTGTTTAAGTGTTATGAGCACTGATTTTACTGATAATCCTCCTTTTAAAGGTGGGGGAAAAAACTCACTGACAAAACTACATTTCTCTTTTTTTCTCTCTCTCAGCAAAAAACTCAAGTTGTCTTCCAAACCCGTGTGAGAATGGAGGTACCTGTGTGGTGACTGGGGAGTCATTTACCTGTGTCTGCAAGGAAGGCTGGGAAGGTCCCACGTGCACTCAAAGTAAGTGCTCTGTAAAGAGGAATGGTGAATGGGATTAAGGTGGACAGTTACTGCTATTAAATGATGCTAAACCTCCTGCTAGCTAGTGCAGAGGTGAAGTCCTGCATCTGATTTAAATTCTACTTTCCCATCCCCTCTTGATCTGTACCTATTTTTATTTTTATTTTTATTTTTTTTAAATCTCTTTCCTCTCTCCCTGGCTGCTGCCATGAGAGGAGAAAGAGAAGGAGGAGGGAGAAAGGGGCTCAGGCAAGTGGAGACAGATGTTTCTCACCCCTCTCCTCGTCCAACACACACCCCTCTCTCCCCTCTTGTCGTCGCATTTCTGTCCAAACAGTGACATGTGGGCTTGTTCTACAGACCTCCTCCATTTCCCTGGATTCCCTGTACGCATGTACTCCAAAACATAAATTCCCCGATTTTTGCGAAGGAGGGAGAAGCAGCCAGGGTGGGAATCTGGGTGTGGAGGTGTTGTCGGCGGTGGTGGGGAGCTGAAACTCATTTTTGAGTGTGAGAGTCGACTAAATTGTTTGCTCTGTGTTGTTAATAAAACAGAATAATGAGACGGTGCGCAGGCCAGACCGGCCCAACACGCCTCTGCACACGCAAGCTCAGACGTGCTCTTTGCTGTCATGTGCACTAAACAGAGAGAAAACAACAACACACTCACCTCTTTCTGCCTCTCTCTCCCTTTCTCTATTTTTTTCTCCTCTCATAGATACCAATGACTGCAGTCCCCACCCATGGTAAGTGTAAGCCAAACATTTCCTCTAGATTTTGACAGATGTAAACAGGGTGTTCCTCCTGTATCGTACTTACTCACCTGCAGGCGTTCTCTCTCGACTGTCTCTCTGCTGAGAACCAGACGTCATTCCTTGGATGCAATCAGCTAACACTCTTTTGTGAACAGGCGTAACACTTAGTTAACTACGCATCACTGGAGCTCACTTCCAAATCCATTCACACTTGATTATACACAATAATAATAAAAAGTCTGATTTGCCTTAATTAGCTTTAAAATGTGTTATATGTTGACAAGTGAGAAAATTCCAGCCTGAAATGGTTTGAAGTAAAATAAGTGTGGATAGATTTGTCTGTTAAAGAAGCCTGGGGGTATGCTGAGATACCAACTGAAGTCTCACTCGCCCTTTTTTTCCCTCTGCAGCTACAACAGCGGAACCTGTGTCGACGGGGATAACTGGTACCGATGCGAGTGCGCTCCAGGCTTCGCTGGCCCAGACTGTCGAATCAGTGAGTATTAACTCTGCCCCCCACTCTTCCCTGATCCCTGTTTGAGCTGTAAGTTGTAGTGGGCGTGGGCCGCCGGACCGTCACAGTCACTCCAAATGGAAGGTCTAGCCAGCCAATTATCTGTGTATTGCGCTGCAGACCAGGCCGAGCCATTTCGGTGTCACTCCACCGGGCCCTGCTGCTGTCCCCAGGGGAAACCGGCTTAGCAGGCCAACAGCTAATCAGCCATGCTCTCTGACACTGATTACACAGATTGTTTTCCCTCTTAAAGGCTTTCAGATGGCCACATTCTTTCCCATTGCAAAGCCTTTGTTCTGCCAAGTCCAGCCTTTAGCTCCTACATACCTGCTAATGATGCTGCCTTTAATAAAGCTGCATGGGGCAAAAACGTCCAGGGCTGATTTAAAGCATGTTTGCTTGTTTTTTATTAACTAGCGTGTATGTGTATGTACTGTTCAAATGACACATGACCTCAGTGAATTTAGCCTAGGAATTAGATTTGTGTGCTGACTGCTTAACCCAATATTTGTGTGCTGTCTGGCTGTGCTCTTTATTCTAAAAGGGAGCTATTTCTTACTTTGTACTCTTTTCCCGTGACAGATATTAATGAATGCCAGTCCTCTCCATGTGCCTTTGGCTCTACCTGTGTGGATGAGATCAACGGATATCGCTGCCTGTGTCCACCAGACAGGACTGGACCCCACTGTCAAGAAGGTATAAGTCTTCACTAGATGATAAAGGAACAAATCCACATAACAGACACACGTTCTCTGATATCTAATATCTATCTATCTATGATATCTGATGTCTAATACTGTGGTTGTATTTAACACAGTGACAAGGAAACACTGCTCTGTTAATGGGCACGTCACCCCTGATGGAGTCAAATGGGAGGAAGACTGCAACACTTGCCACTGTTCCAATGGGAAGGTTGTGTGCACAAAGGTATGTTCAAACACATGAATTCTGCCTATGCATTAAATGTCTACGTCATCTTTAGGTGAAGCATTTATTACCTGCATTACCCCTGTGAAGCTCATGATTTCATTGTTTACTAATGGGAGAATACAATAAATAGTTATAGACTTAGAGGTTGCGTGGGTGGTTGAAGAGATCCCAGGTAGTGCCACTCTGTGTCACAGGGTGGAGTTGGCTTGGGAGTGTCAAATTCTATACAGAGATGATGCGGTTTGTTTTGAAAAGAAACAATGGCACTGTTGGAAATAGGTGTCAGGTGCCAGATAAGAAGCTCCCAAAGTAACACTGGGTGAAGATTGGGTGATGCACAGGAGTGGCCTGAAGTAGCGCTATCATTTTCATGCTCGTCTAACCACCAGATGAACAATGGTGACTCACTGATACTGCTCCCCTCAGGAAGAAAATGCATCACGGGATGAAAATGATCTAGGATACAAAGTACAGGTCACCATGTTAAACACAGTCTGGCATGGGAACACAATTATGCGTGGGTTCTACCGTACTTTTCCTAACAGTAGCTTGTGTGTGTCATGCGGTTTACAGAAACATACCCCTTGACACACTATTATCCTTGACTGGGAAAAACTGGCGCCATTGATAACAGTTTTCTAATCCGATCTAAAGTATTGAACCTCTGCTGTCAGATGCTTGAAGTCTGGATGTCTGGACAAATTCATAATCTTTGTCACATATTTATTGATGAATTGATTTAAAATTAAAATGTTGCCTTCTTTATGTTGGTTAAGTTCTTGTGCAGCTGCTTGTGTTTAGAAAACATTTAATATGTGAGAACTTTGGCTTCGTTGTTTTAAAAAAAGCGCGTTTTAAAGAAACCTATTCCTTTTAAACAATAAATGTTAAAGATATCAGCAACAGTCTGCAGCCACACTAGTGGGTCTGTGAGAATGTAATTAGGCACAGCAGAGCTAAATGCTAACATTATTGTGCTAACATGCCCAGGAAGACAATGTTAACAGTGTTGTATATTTACTATAATCGCAATCTTAGTTTAATCCAAAGTATGGGATACATTGAATTGCCCTGAAAATAAAACATACTGGCTTTATAGTGATCTTCTAAGTGGTGCCACCACCAGGTCCAAACAAACCATGCACGTGGTGCCAAAATCATTACTTATATTATATAATAGCCTGTGCTACGGACAAAATAAATGAATTTATGAACAATTACCAAAGTTATTACACTTCTTTACACTACATTTTTGACATTATCTCAACACTGTTTCCC
The DNA here is from genome assembly GCA_036024295.1 of Nannoperca obscura. Lineage (NCBI taxonomy): Eukaryota > Metazoa > Chordata > Actinopteri > Centrarchiformes > Percichthyidae > Nannoperca > Nannoperca obscura. The sequence continues at coordinate 23,566 of JAVQJL010051522.1, forward strand.
CTGTCATGTTTTGCTCTCCAGATGTGGTGTGGCCCTATGTCATGTCACCTGGGTGCCAAAGGTCGAGGCGCGTGTCCTTCAGGCCAGAGCTGCATCCCCATCAGGGAGGGCCACTGCTTTGTGAAGCCCTGCCTCGGCCTCGGAGAGTGCTGGCGCTCCAACCCTCCCCCGCCTCTCACCAAATGCCACCCCAGCTCCAGTTACCAGGACAACAGCTGCGCCAACATCACCTTCACCTTCAACAAGGAGACCATGTCTCGAGTGAGTCACCTAGGCACCGGGGAGGGAGCGATTGAATTAAAGGGTTGTGGGGTCATTTTTCATGCCTCTACTCCACCGCCACTCTTATATGAATGGGAGCAGTTAACTGTAAGATCAACCAACCCTCCTGGGCAGAAGGATTTCTAGTCTCTCCTGAACAATTCAGTCACGTTTTAAATGTGTTCCAGGAAGAAAGAATGTGGGGATATTTCTCTCTTCCCTCCCTGTTTTTTGTTGACTGTGTCCAAGTTTTGGTGTTCCTAAGAATCAGGCAATTCTCAATTTTGCGACTCATGCCAATCCCCTCTTAACCCGACCGCACTGCAAGATTAATTTCAGGATCATGTGGATTTGAGCTAAACAAGGACCACTGGCGACTCTGTCACCACATAGGATCATCACTCGCCAGTTGCCTAACAAGCATGACAGCAGATAGTGACAAGCATATGAGGCTATGGTCTTTAATCTGAATGAGGTGGATCCCAACCAGATAGCATGTTGAACCTACTGCCAAAGTGCAGGCCCAGCTCTTCCTTTTTCTTCTTGATTCCCCTCTGTTTTTCCATGTGCGTTAACATTTGGTGCATTTCTTCTTCATGTACAGAGCTTGACTGTGGAGGATGTGTGTAAGCAGCTGAGGCGCTTGTACGTAGTGAAGAATTTCTCCTTGGAGCATTCTGTGTCCATAACCTGTGACCCCTCATTCTCAGCCAGCAACGAGATCCACGTCTGCATCGTAAGTACCTCGGCCCACTCCCACTCTGCCATGTGTTAGTCTGCCTCTATTAATGCATATTAAAAAAAAACCTTGTTGATTTAAAGCCTGCAGAACGCATTCTTACAGCATTAAGACATGCTCTAATGGGATATATGTGGTGGATTTAGGTTTTGTTGTCTTGTCATCAGTTGACCGCAAAGTAATCCACTATCAGTGGTAGACAAGATAGAACAGCTTTCAAGCCTCACTTTCTTCTTGTCATTTCTAGTCTACTGAAGACCATCGATTGGACCGGAGTCCCATTAAAGAGATTACAGACCGGATAATTGACCTGGTTAGCAAACGCAACGGGAACAACACCATCATAACTGCCATCGTAGAGGTGCGCGTGCCAAGCCCCAGCAAAATTGGTATGAACTGCCTCCAAACTGTGAGGTTTTCCAGACTTGCACACACTTGCATGTGTAGAAATAGGCGGGAGGCATTATTTGTTTTTACTTCTTTGAAAAGAACAGAGATGGAGCTAAGCCTTGAATATGACAGAGTACCAAAGAAAAATGTGTACGTGTGAAAAATAATTCCTAATCCTCCCACATATCTCGGGCCGACCAGGTCTGCCGTCTAATGACAGTTGTAATGGAGCTTAAAAAGAATCAAGCCAGCATTTCGATGGAAAGAGCAGGGCTACGTGGCTTTAGATTGGCTCAGACCATGACTAGTGAGACTCCTGCATGTGTCCACCATTCATCAACACAGTGACAGCAGACTGCCGCCACGGCCAAATAAAAGCAGCCTCCTCTACTGTTCAGGGCTCAGAGGTCAGGTTGCACTGGTAAAAGCATGCTAATAATTTAGCAAGCTTGTAGTAGTATAATAAAACCTTTTGTGTATTGTTTAGCTGGGACTTCTGTTGCGTTCGTGATGTGTGGCATCTCTCTAACCTGTGATCGTCGTCTTCTCTTTCCGTCAGACCTAGTGCCCCTCCTCAGCTCCATCTTCATTGTAATCTGGGTCTTGGTGCTGGTCTCCATTTTGCTGTGGTGCATGCGTCGCCGGCGGAAACAGAGCAACCACAACGGGACTTCGGCCACCGGCTCCGAGGACAACACGACCAACAACGTGCGGGAGCAGCTAAACCAGATCAAGAACCCTATAGAGAAGCACGTGGGCCTCACGGTGGCCATCAAAGACTACGAAAACAAGAACTCCATCATTGCCAAAATAAGGACAAATCATCCAGAGGGGGATGAGGACGACAAGGAGAGGCACTTACAGAAGGGCCGCTTTGCCAAACAGCCAGCATACACACTGGTGGAGAGGGACGAGAAGACACCCATCTCTAATCCCAACTCCACATCCAAAAATCCTAATTGGACTAATAAACAGGACAACAGAGACTTGGAGACAGCAAACAGCATAAACAGGATGGACTACATTGTATAGCAGACAGCTGTGTTGCTGTGCAACCAAGCCTTATGCCTTCACACCCCAGTGGTGGGTGAAATGGGGGAGCTTTGGCATGTGTTTTTGGTAAAACTGTCGTGTCAGTCGTGACCCCACAGTATTTTCAGATATTCCCCGTGTTAATTTAAGTTTTGACAAGCTGGCTTACACTGGCAGTGACAGTTGCTTTGGTTGGCTGGAAACACAAGGCACTGATATACATTTCACTGTAGCACTAGTTGCAAAAGTGTCCTCCTCTGCATTTCATTTTGCTAATTTCTTTTTTTTAATTTTGTGGACACATGAAAGGGGCTCCTGGTGTAATTGTTGTACAATGACTAAAACTACCCGACATGTTCGACAGTAGAGCTAATTATTTTTAGTATGTTTGAATTCTTTCTAGTTCTGTTTGGAGAAAGTGCCTTTTCAGCTTTAGACTTCAGCAACTGTCAAATGAGAGAAAAAAAGATCAACTTTATTATTTATTTTAATTTTTGGGGAGGGGGCGGGGAGGGTTCAATGTCAGCAGTTGCTGCCAATATGAAGAATTTATGTGTCGATTTAGAACATGTAGATATGTACATTTTTTTATTAATCAATGTGTATATTTGATTTATTAACTTAATAATCAAGAGCCTTAAGATATCATTCCTTTTTATTTATATGTTCTGTCTAGTTTGAAGGTTTTGATAGCTGTGGAAGCGTACCATTTCTTTCAATGACTTAATTTTTTTCAACGCATTCTATAAAAGCCAAATTTCAAAGAAGACAAAGGATGGGCACGTTTTGCCTGAAAGAAATAGTTTTTTTTCTTGTTTTTCCACACATTTGACATTTCATTATTTGTTGCTAGGACCTTGATTGAAGGCAAGTGAGGTTAGGACAACAAAAGATCACGGCTGCTGCGAGGGATGGACATGGTGGCAGACATATTGCTTGCCACTAATGGATTAATACTTAAGGGAACAAAAATCCTTCAGCAGCTTCAGTTTAACCCATTGATATATGTCGGAGGCTGTCAAAGTCCACCAACTTGCCAGGCAAGTCACATCAATACGACACGCCAGAATTCCCATCTGCTTTAGTCAGCGTAATATCATAAGCTAGACCGTGAGTACTTGAACAGTAGGGGGGCAATGGGGACACTGTAGAATCAGATGACATACACTGCCTTGCTCAGCAAGAGTCTGCTTTGTTTCTGTGCACATGTTTCTTTTTAAAAATGAGGCTCTTAAAAGACAAACATGTTTTATCTCATTTGTTAACCCTTTGAGATCATGGCAACATTTTGTCCAATTTTTGACTTTGTGTTATGAACTTGAGAATTATGTGTTGATCTGGCAATATATTTTTGAAAGTCATATTTATTAAATATTTTGTATGAAAAGAGAATTAAAGTTGTCTTTGTTCTGGAGAGCGAGTGAAGAGTCTGTCTGTGATGCATCAAGCCAAACATGTCAGAGCATATGAAAGGTTTCTCATGCAGCTGGCGTGGGAACTGCTGCTGGAGAGACATCATAGACTTGAGCAAGGTCTCTGTCCAAATGTGTTTACAGCTAATTACGTTGTAGCAAGCCATCCTCGTATTAAGTCAATCCTGGAGACAAAAATACCCTCGCTCCTCATGATCCTCAAACCAGACCAACAAGGGCCACATTGTCTGAGGAGCATGCTGCTTAAATAAAACTTGTAGAGTTGAATTGATTTTAAGACTTACTCTGCAGAATCTGTTTACCAAGGTTTATCAACACCTCTTGAGAATGACCTAAATACATATTAGGATTTAAAACAGTAGGGTCACTTTCACCAATCCACCATATTGTGTCTGTCTTGATGAGAACAGCTTTGGCTTCTGTTAGTGACACATCTCAGGTTACACTCGTTAATGCTGACGGAGAATGGGAAACGAGAAGCCCTGGTTTATTAGTAACAACACTTGTTGGACAGGCTTACTCACTGTCAAATTGCCATGAGCATCAGCCAGTCTGGACTGTGTGTGAGGAAAACAACATGCACAAATCTGTTATTTAATGCCGTCTGCTTCCCGAAACGTAGCCTATTTACACATTTCCACAAAGATACAGAGAGATTTCTTTTTCCCTGGGAAAAACACATTTATTTATATCAAAATGTATTTCTCCAGTAAAATAAAAATAACCCAGGAGTAATGTATTCAGGCAACATTATGTCATCAAGTGGAACATCTGGGCTTTACATGGGTGTGTATGTGCTGGCCCCTAGTTGCCCCATGCTCTCTCTTGGCTGGGCAAGTGATATGAACTGCCCTGACGAGTGTTGGGGCGATGACAGCGTCTATGTTTTAACCTGTGATACTGTAGACACCCTGCTATTCCCAACTAAAACCACTAATATGTCAATACTGCTCATACACTCACACATATTTGGTTCACGATCAATATAAAAGCTGCAGAATATCCTCACATTTAAAGATACATTTCAGGTGCTTAGCAACTAAGTATTGAGAAAACTGTATATGAATGTAATTTAGCTACAAATACATTTTTGAGAATGAGGTGATGAAATGAATCTGGAAACAGCAATCAATCACACCAGAGCTTCAGCAGGGAAACTGGACCGTTTTCAGACAAGCAGGAGCCAGTATTTCAGACTGAAAGCCATGACGTACTACATGGCTCCTGCCTGTCTGAAATCCCCAATCTTTAACACAAAACCAAATCTAAACTCCAATTAAAGGTTTTTGACTTTCATTTGCGAGCCTCTCTTGACCACCACTACTTATGGGTGGAGACAAAGCCTGTTTCAAGTATTTGACAAAGCGTAACTCAAACGCTCATGTATCAACTGCCATAATATGTTCAGCATTTGGTGTGTGTGTGTGTGTGTGTGTGTGTGTGTGTGTGTGTGTGTGTGTGTGTGTGTGTGTGTGTGTGTGTGTGTGTGTGTGTG